>CM051266.1:55334552-55612052 GCA_027921565.1 Artemia sinica | reverse complement strand
CCCCCCCCAAAGCCTTCAGGGCAAGGGTTGTAAGTGATATCCTGGGGGCATATAAGGTTTTTAAAGAACGCGTTGTCGTAGAAACTTCAAAAAGGGCTCATTCCATTGGAAATTGAAATGGCCAGTGCCCCTTTTTAATAGTCGGAAGTGATTGGAAGGCAACTAACACCCCTTCCACGCCCACCATCTCTCCAAACACATCCAATAAAAATTTTGAGATAGCCCATTTGTCCCACGACGTTCAAAGTTCTGGAAATTTAACCTTGAGCAGGACCCCCCCCCCCCCGCAGTCTTTAGGGCAAGGGTTATAAGTTATGCCCTGGGGGCATATAAGGTTTTCATTGAAATTTTTGTCGTAGAAACTTGAAATAGGGCTCATTCGATTCAGAATTCAAAGGGCTAGTGCCCTTTTTAACAGTCGAAAGTGATTTGGGGGCAACTAACCCCCTCTCACGCCCACCTTTCCCCCAAACACATCCAATCAAAATTTTTAGATAGCCATTTTGTTCAACGTAGTTGAAAGTTTTGGAAATTAGGTCTTTAAGAATGACAACCCCTACCCCCACAGCCCTCAGGGCAAGGGTTGTAAGTTATGCCCTGGGGGGCATATAAATTTTTTATTGAAAGCGTTGTCGTAGAAACTTCAAAAGGGCTCATTCAATTGGAAATTGAAAGGGCTAGTGCCTTTTTTAATAGTTGAAAGTAATTGGATAGCGACTAACGCCCTTATTTTTCCAAACACATCCAATCAAAATTTTGAGATATCTGTTTTGTTCAACGTAGATGAAAGTTCTGGAAATTAGGTCTTTTAGGATAACCCCCTCAGAGCCCTCAGTGCAAGAGTTGTAAGTTATGCCCTGGGGGCATATAAGGTTTATATAGACAGTTGTTGTAAAAATCATAGGCAGCCCGATCGTGCTGCCTATGTTGGCACAATGTATTATTTATTTATTTTTTTTTTTCCATACCAGGGCACTTCGTATCGAAGGAGTTGTCGTAGAAACTTCGAAAAAGGCTCATTCAATTGGAAATTCAAAGGACTAGTGCCCTTTTTAATAGTCGAAAGTGATTGGAGGGCAACTAACCCCCCTCTCACACCCACCTTTTCCCCAAACACATCTAATCAAAACTTTGGGATAGCCATTTTATTCAACGTAGTTTTCAGTTTTGGAAATTAGGTCTTTGAAGATGACAACCACCCCCCACAGCCCTCAGGGCAAGGGTTGTAACTTATGCCCAGGGGGTATGTAAGGTTTTTACAGAATGCGTTGTCATAGAAACTTCAAACAGGGCTCATTCGATTGGAAATTGAAATGGCTAGTGCCCTTTTTAATAGTCGAAAGTTATTGGAAAGCAACTAAAACCCCTTCCACGCCCACCATTTCTCCAAACACATCCAATAAAAATTTTAAGATAGCCATTTTGTTCCAAGCAGTTCAAAGTTCAGGAAATTATACCTTTGAGCAGGACCTCCCCCCACAGTCTTCTGGGCAAGGGTTATAATTTATGCCCTGGGGGCATATAAGATTTTATATCTTTGTCGTAGGAACTTGAAAAAGGGCTCATTCAATTGGAAATTCAAAGGGCTAGTGCCCTTTTTAATAGTCAAAAGTGATTTGACGGCAACTAACCCCTCTCTCACGCCCATCTTTTCCCCAAAACACATCCAATCAAAATTTTTAGATAGCCATTTTATTCAACGTCGTTGAAAATTTTGGAAATTAAGTCTTTAAGGTTGACAACCCCCCCCCCCCCCCACAGCCCTCAGGGCAAGGGTTGTAAGTTATGCCCTGGGGGCATATAAGTTTTTATAGAAAGTGTTGTCGCAGCAGAAACTTCAAAAGGGCTCATTGAATTGGAAATTGAAAGGGCTAGTGCCTTTTTTAATAGTTGAAAGTGATTGGAGAGCGACTAACGCCCCTCTCATGCCCACCATTTTCCCAAGCACATCCAATCAAAATTTTGAGATATCCATTTTGTTCAACGTACTTGAAAGTTCTTGAAATTAGGTATTTTAGGATGATAACCCCCTCAGAGCCCTCAGTGCAAGGGTTGTAAGTTATGCCCTGGGGGCATATAAAGTTTATATAGAAAGTTGTTGTAGAAATTTCAAAAAGGGATAACAAGCCCCCCAGATAAGGATAAAGGATAACAAACCCCCCAGAGCCCCAAGGGTAAAGGTTGTAAGTTCTGCCCTGGGGGCATATAAGGTTCTTTTTTTATAGATAGATTTGTCGTAAAACTTCAAAGGGGCTCATTCAATTGGAAATTGAGAGGGCTAGTGCCCTTTGTAATAATCAAAAGTGATAGGGGGGTAACTAACCCCCTTTCACGCCCACCATTCCTCCATACACATCCAATCAAAATTTTCAGATAGCCATTTTGTTCAACGTAGTAGAAAGTTCTGGAAATTAGGTCTTTGAGAATGACCCCCCCCCCCCCAGCACTCAGGGCAAGGGTTGTAAGTTATGCCCTGGGGGCATATGAGATTTTTATTGAAAGTTTTGTCGTAGAAACTTTAAAAGGGCTCTTTTGATTGGAAATTGAAAGGGCTAGGGCCATTTTTAATAGTAGAAAGTGATTGGAGAGCGACTACCGCCCCTCTCACAACCAGCATTTCCCCAAACACATCCAGTCAAAATTTTGAGATAGCCATTTTGTTTAATGTAGTTGAAAGTTCTGGAAATTAGGTCTTAGAGGATGACAACCACCCTAACAGACCTTAGGGTAAGGGTTGTAATTTATGCCCTGGGGGCATATAAGGTGTTTGTAGAAAGCGTTGTCGTTTCAAAAAGGGCTCATTCGATTGAAAATCAAAAGGCCTAGCGCCCTTTTTAATAGTCGAAAGTGATTGGAAGTTTTGACATTTTCATAGACAGCGAGCTAGCGCTGCCTAAGTAAAGAACGACGATGTGGGCACAATGTGTTTTTTTTTCTCCACACCCGGGCACTTCGTATCGAAGGAGTTGTCGTAGAAACTTAGAAAAGGGCTTATTCGGTTGAAAATTGGAGTGGCTAGTGCCCTTTTTAATAGTCGAAAGTGACTGGAGGGCAACTAGCCCCCCCCCCAAGCCCATCATTCCCCCAAACACATCCAATCTAAATTTTGAGATAGCCATTTTGTTCAGCGTAGTTGATTTCCTGATAGAAAATATGTTTTTGAGGAGGATACTCCCCCACAACCCCCAGGGCAAGGGTTTTAAGTTATACCCTGGGGGCATATAAGGTTTTTATAGAAGGTGTTGTCGTAGAAACTTCAAGACAGGCTCATTCGATTGGAAATTCGAAGGGCTAGTACCCTTTTAATAGTCGAAAGTGATTGGAGGGCAACTAGCCCCCCCCCCACGCCCATCATTCCCCCAAACACATCCAAATAAAATTTTGAGATGGCCATTTTGTTCAGCGTAGTTGATTTCTAGATAGAAAATATGTTTTTGAGGAGGACACTCCCCCACAACCCTCAGGGCAAGAGTTTTATGTTATGCTCTGGGGCATATAAGGTTTTTATAGAAGGCGTTGTCGCAGAAACTTCAAAAGGGACTCATTCGATTGGAAATGCAAAGGGCTAGTGCCCTTTTTTATAGTAGAAAGTGATTGGAGGGCAACTAGCCCCCCTCCACGCCAATCATTCCCCCCAAACATCCTATCAAAATTTTTAGATATCCATTTTGTTCAGCGTAGTTGATTTCCAGATAGAAAAAATGTTTTTGACGAGGACACTCCCTCACACCCTCAGGGCAAGGGTTTTAAGTTATGCCCTGGGGGCATATAAGGTTTTTATAGAAGGCGTTGTCGTAGAAACTTCAAAACAGGCTCATTCGATTGGAAATTCAAAGGGCTAGTGCCATTTTTAATAGTCGAAAGTGATTGGAGGGCACCTAGCCCCCCCTAGGCCCATCATTCCCCTAAACGCATCCAATCAAAATTTTGAGATAGCCATTTTGTTCAGCGTAGGCTAGCTGATTTCCAGATAGAAAATGTTTTTGAGGAGGACTCTCCCCCACAACCCTCGGGACAAGGGTTTTAAGTTATGCCCTGGGAGGCATATAAGGTTTTTATAGAAGGCGTTGTCGTAGAAAATTCAAAACAGGCTCATTTGATTGGAAATTCAAAGGGCTAGTGCCCTTTTTAATAGTCGCAAGTGATTGGAGGTTAAATAGCCCCCCCCACGCCCTTCATTCCCCCAAACACATCCAATCAAAATTTTGAGATAGCCATTTTGTTCAGCGTAGGCTAGTTGATTTCCAGATAGGAAATATTTTTTTTGAGGAGGACACTCCCCCGCAACCCTCAGGGCAAGGGTTTTAAGGTATACCCTGGGTCCTATATGGTTTTTATAGAAGGCGTTGTCGTAGAAACTTCAAAATAGGCTCATTCGATTGTAAATTCAAACGGCTAGTGCCTTTTTAATAGTCGAAAGTGATTGGAGGGCAACTTCCCCCCCCACGCCCATCATTCCCCCCAACTACATCCAATAAAAATTTTGAGATAGCCATTTTGTTCAGCGTAGTTGATTTCCAGATAGAAAATATGTTTTTGAGGAGGACACTCCCCCACAACCCTCAGGGCAAGGGTTATAAGTTATGCCCTGGGGGCATATAAGGTTTTTATTGAAATCTTTGTCGTAGAAACTTGAAAAAGGGCTCATTTGATTTAAAATTCAAAGAGTTAGTACTCTTTTTAATAGTCGAAAGTGATTAGTGATATTTTTGTTGTTGTTGTTGTTTAGAACAGGGCACTTCGTATCGAAGGAGTTGTCGTGGGAACTTCGAAAGGGGCTCATTCGATTGAAAATGGAAAGGGCTGATGCTCTTTTTAATAGTCGAAAGTTATTGGAGGGCAACTAATCTCCTTTCCACTCCCACCCTCCCACGCCCACCCTCCCATTCGCCCATTATTGTTTAAAAACTAAATGTTGCCTTAAGATTAAATCAAAATGCACTGTGATAATGCTAATTCCCAATAAGGCATCTCGGCAGTATCCCAAGAACGACTGAGGGTATTATGTTCAAACTTTCGGGGCTACTTCTGTTCTTAAAATTTAACCAAATCAAAATATCGTAATTGTATCCAAGCTATCAAAGAAAGTAAACAGATTTTTTTGCGAATGGTATCAAGTTTTCTATTTCAGGTCAACTAGAGGAGGTATAAAACTAAATTAAACAGTACTATTTGTGTCCAGATTTTTAAAAGGGTATATGTTGTTAAAAATTGCTGAAAATTTTTCTCCAGCATACAAATAGCAGACCAAACTATAAAGTCTTAAAAAACGAAAAGATTTAAAGTATTATTTTCTTTTTACCTGAAAAGAACAAAATTTGCGCTTTACTGAAAAAGTACAAATGAATGTGCATTGTCAGTTTAATATACATATACTGATATTTAGTAATCAAAATGTTAATATTATTAGATTTATTAGAGTTATAAAAGTAAAAACATTTATATTTTTTTAGTAAAGTGCAAATTTTGTTCTGGCCTTGGGAAGGCATAGGGGTTTTGCGTCCAACTTATGTTAATTTCTGCTCGTTTTGAGTTTGACTCGGTTATTTATTATAATTTCTGTTCGTTTTGGGTTTCATTTACTTATCGATCCGTATTTGAGGCAGTTTCACGCGTGGTAGATTATTTGATTTTATTTTTGCTCATGTTTTGTTTAATGCAGTTCTTTACTTTTCTTTGAAAAACTTATTTTGTGGAAAAAGTTTTCTTAATTAATCACATATAAAAGGAAACTTGGCATTTCAGTCGGTTAATTTCCTTCTGCTACCAAGGCCATATCAAGGATTTTTTTTCGAGGGGGGGGGGCGATATTTGGGTTCGGTGGGGAGGGGTTACAAAATAAAACTTTACAAACGCGTTAAGAAAATTTATATGCATTAATAAATTCCAGAAAATGTATGGAATATATACGTTTTGGTACTTTTTCGCGAGTCGGCCAATTTGGTTTTTTTTAGAGAGGGGGGGGGGGGGAGGTCGGGGCAAACAGTATACCCTCTCCCCTGTATACGGTCCAGGGTACTGCAAAACATGCTATAAAAAGAAGAAATATAAATTCAATGCGCTTTAAAGTAAATATAGATGAAAAATTACCTTTTTTACGTTTATCCATCTTTTAAAATAAGCTGGTACTTCTTCACCAATAAGATGACATTGCTCCGGAAGCATTAAATTAAGGTCCCAGTCACCAAATGTAACTACTGCATAACTATTTTCTCTTGTTTCTTTCTCAATCCATTCTTTTGCTGACATAAATACTTTAGGAAATGTGTCTCCTTTATCAACTATGTCCTAGAAAAAAAAAAAAAGTCTAATATACAGCGGTATGCCAAGCAGAGGCAGGACTACTTCGAAAAAATCTTGTAAAACTACCTTAGGCCAAGACGCTGGCAATCATTGATCATCCATTTTGTCCAACCCTCTCTATGTGTCGAAAAGTGTAGGCCAGAGATTAGGGGGAAATCCCACCAAGTGTTCCAAATGTGGAAAATTTGGGACACTATCAGTGAGTGAGCTATTTTTCTTAGTTTCCCTTATAGAAAAAATGCTCACTTTTAGAAAATTTCTTTGTAAAGCACCGAAAACTTTTCCGAGATGAAAGAAAAAGAAAATAGTCTTGAAAGGACCCAATTAAAAAAAAATACGTGTAGTTTTTTTCCAAAACTACCCAATTTATAATAAAAATCATACAAAGGTTAATCTAGGTTTATAGGTTTCAGGGGGTGTATAGACCCGAAGACAACCTCCTTTGTCATACACCCGTTGTGAGTTATTGCATATCCATGATCAAGATATCTTCTTCAGTAAAAAATCTGAGCACGAACGGACAAAAGTAAAGAGCTATACCAAATCAAATACGAAAGTATGGAATCAAGTATTATTCCGGACCCTACATGATTTCTTCATGGATTATTGATTGACAGGTCAATGCCTCTTTCAAGGTCAATGTATACATCCACGAAGGGGGACTCAATTTCTGAGAAATTGATTTACATAATCGGCGTGGAATTCTATCATGAGGGGATTTCATTTTCAATATGGCTTCTCAGGTCTTTAGGTCTGAGAGATAAATTAATATTCTATTTTTAAATATGGCTTCTCAGGTCTTTAGGTCTGAGAGATAAAATTAATATTCCATCGAAGCCGTAATAGTGTAAGTAGGAACACCTTAGATATTTTTCAGAAATTCATACGAGATCAAGACAGATTGAATATATTTTACAGGGGAAATGGTTTCCTGGGAATTTCAAATGTGACAGCGCAGGGATGCCGAAACAAAGGAACACGCAGAAATTACTTTTAAGGGATTATTTGGGCGAAACAGTTTGAGACATTTTAGGGATTTTTTGGGCGAAACAGTTTGAGACATTTTAGAAGATAATTTTGGGTGAAACTCTATGGTCGTTATAATACACAAGTTTCCATTTGAACAGTGTTGTAAGGTCCCCTACCCAAACACCAGAGGGCCCTCCTACCCCCGGGCCCCCAAAGAGCCCCCTTCCCCCAGGCCCCAAAGGCCCCCCTCCCCCGGGCCCCCAAAGGTCCCCTCTCCCCGGGCCCTCAAAGGGCCCCTCCCCCTGGACCCCCCAAAGGGCCTCCCTCCCCCGAAGCCCCCAAGAGCCCCCATCCCCCCAGGCCCCCCAAAGGGCCCCCCCCCCGCCCCCCCCTCATTTTTTAATACTTTTTTTGCGCACTTGAGACACAGAAGGGTCCCAACATTTAAAAGGCTTTATTATATCTTTTCAGAACAAGTTCTTTTTTGCGCACTTGAGACACAGAGGGGCCCCCACATTTAAAAAGGCTTTATTATATCTTTTCAGAACAAGTTGTTTACGCAATGTCCCTCTAAAACCCATTTTACAAGTTGAAGTACTCATCCTTTTCACCCACAACTTTACTTTACAGCTTTTTGAAAACACCAAGCAATACTTTTCAAAAGGCATTATTATATTATTTCAGAACAAGTTCTTTTCTTAATTTCCCTCTTAAACCCATTTACAAGTTGAAGTACTCATCCTTTTCACACACAACTTTACCTTACGGCTTTTTGCATACCCCAACACCAAGCAATACTTTTCAAAGGTATTATTATACTATTTCAGAACAATTTCTTTTCTTAATATCCCTCTTAAACCATTTTACAAGTTGAAGTACCCATCCTTTTCACCCACAACTTTACTTTATGGCTTTTTGAATACCCCAACACCAAACAATACTTTCAAAAGGCTTTTTTATATTTTTTCAGAACAAGGTCTTTTCTTAATATCCCTCTTAAACCCATTTTACAAGTTGAAGTGATGATACCGGCTTGGTCGCTGCCTTGACTTTGAGGAAGTGCCCAGTCCCCTGAATGCTTTATCTGAGCTCTGACCCAGCCCCCTAGGGCACATTTTTTTCACTAAAAATATCAGGGGTATCATAATATTCGCAAAAGAACCGTGTATTATTGAAAATCGGGGGTCCTAGCATGCAACCCAGATGGGGTAAGAGGGAGGGGGAGTGATATTAGATGCAAATTTAAGACATATTAAGAGCTTTTATGGAAATACCCATTTTTTCATTAAGATAAATTTATAGATATTTCACCGCAAAAGTATTTCAATTTTCCTGATTAGAAAAAAGCAGGGCTTTCACCCTCTCAGGAAATTTCCGGGGATTCCCGACATGCAAAAACATTAAATACTACTGCTACTACTAGCAACTCACTGCAACTTAAGGACACAAGAGGCCAATATATCTACGTTTTATCAATCAAGAAAATATCTGAAAATGTTTAAGATATAGTACAAATGGTTTGCAAAAACATGAAAATACTACTAGTACTAACAACTTGCTGTACTACTAAACCATTTGACGTCAACAAAAGTTCGTTTCATCGAGGAAATATTAGAAAATTTACAGATTACAGTATGAATGACATGCAAATACATGAAATACTACTACTACTACTACAACTCACTGCAACTTAAGGACACCAGAGGCCAATTCAACTATGTTTTATCAAGAAAATATCTGAAAATGTTTAAGATATAGTACAAATGGTTTGCAAAAAAACATTAAAATAGAACTACTACTAGCAAATTACTACAACATAAAGCCACCTGAGATCAATACAGATACGTTTTTATCATGAAAAATATTAGAAAATTTACAGATTATAGTATGAATGACATGCAAAAACATGATAATAGCACTAGTACTAACAACTTGCTGTATTACGAAACCATCTGACGTCAACAAAAGTACGTTTCATCGAGAAAATATTAGAAAATTTATAGGTTATAGTATGAATGACATGCAAAAATATGAAATACTACTACTACTAGCAACTCACTGCAAAATAAAGCCACATGAGATCAATACAGAAACGTTTTATCATGAAAAATATCTGAAAATGTTTAAGATATAGTACAAATGGTTTGCAAAACATGACAATACTACTAGTACTAACAACTTGCTGTACTACTAAACCATCTGAGGTCAACAAAAGTACGTTTCATCGAGAAAATATTGGAAAATTTATACGTTATAGTATGAATGACATGCAAATACATGAAATACTACTACCACTACTAGCAACTCACTGCAACTTAAGGACACCACCAGAGGCCAATTCAACTACGTTTTATCTAGAAAATATCTGAAAATGTTTAAAATATAGTACAAATGGTTTGCAAAGACATGAAATACTACTACTAATAGCAACTTCCTACACAACATAAAGCCACCTGAGATCAATACAGATACGTTTTATCATGAAAATATTAGAAAATTTATAGATTATAGTACAAATGGTTTGCAAAAACATGATAATACTACTAGTACTAATAACTTGCTGTACTACTAAACCATCCGAGGTCAACAAAAGTACGTTTCATCGAGAAAATATAAGAAAATTTATAGGTTATAGTATGAATGACATGTAAAAACATGAAATACTACTACTACTACTAGCAAGTCACTGCAACATAAGGATACAAGAGGCCAATACAACTAGGTTAGGTTAGCCTAAATACGCCCGCCTATGTAGTCTAACCTAACCTATGGTTTTGGTATTTCTGTGCAATAATGTGGAATTTTGTGGTTATGTTAGTTTAGTATTGTCATCAATATCAATTGTCTGCCTCCTCGACACCTAGCTCTTTACACTAAAGTTTGAATTACTATACCTTCAATATTTACAGATATTTTCATGATAAAACGTCTCTGTTTGACCTCAGGTGGCTTTGTGTTGCAGCAAAATGCTAGTACTAGTTCTATTTTCATGTTTTTTGCAAGCCTTTCTTACTATATCTGAAACATTTTCAGATAATTTCTTGATAAAACGTAGTTGTATTGGCCTCTTTTGTCCTTAAGTTATAGTGAGTTGCTAGTAATAGAAGTAGTATTTCATGTTTTTGCATGTCATTCATACTATAATCTATAAACTTTCTAGATGAAACGTACTTTTATTGACCTCAGATGGTTTAGTAGTACTGCAGGTTGTTAGTACTAGTAGTATTATCATGTTTTTGCAAACCATTTGTACTATATCTTAAACATTTTCAGATATTTTTCATGATAAAAACGTATCTGTATTGACCTCAGGTGGCTTTATGTTGTAGTAAGTTGCTAGTAGTAGTTTCTATTTTCATGTTTTTTGCAAACCATTTGTACTTTATCTTAAAAATTTTCAGATATTTTCTTGATAAAACGTTTTCAGATGAATTTGCATGTCATTCATACTATAACCTATAAATTTTCTAAATTTTCTCGATGAAACGTACTTTTGTTGAACTCAGATGGTTTATTAGTACAACGAGTTGTTAGTACTAGTAGTATTTTCATGTTTTTGCAAACCATTTGTACTATATCTTAAACATTTTCAGATATTTTCTGAATAAAATCTAGTTGTATTGGTCTCTTGTGTCCTTATGTTGCAGTGAGTTGCTAGTAGTAGTAGTTAGTAGTAGTATTTCACGTTTTGCATGTCATTCATACTATAATCTATAGATTTTCTTATATTTTCTCGATGAAACGTACTTTTGTTGACCTCAGATGGTTTAGTAGTACAGCAAGTTGTTAGTACTAGTAGTATTTTTTCATGTTTTTGCAAACCATTTGTACTATATCTTAAACATTTTCAGATATTTTTCATGATAAAACGTATCTGTATTGATCTCAGGTGGCTTTATTTTGCAGTGAGTTGCTAGTAGTAGTAGTATTTCATATTTTTGCATGTCATTCATAGTATAACCTATACATTTTCTAATATTTTCTCGAAGAAAACGTTCTTTTGTTGACCTCAGATGGTTTAGTAATACAGCAAGTTGTTAGTACTAGTAGTATTTTCATATTTTTGCAAACCATTTGTACTATATCTTAAACATTTTCAGATATTTTCTTACTAGAATCTAGTTGTATTGGTCTCTTGTGTCCTTATGTTGCAGTGAGTTGCTAGTAGTAGTATTAGTATTTCACGTTTTTGCATGTCATTCCTACTATAATCTATAGATTTTCTTATATTTTCTCGATGAAACGTACTTTTGTTGACCTCAGATGGTTTAGTAGTACAGCAAGTTGTTAGTACTAGTAGTATTTTCATGTTTTTGCAAACCATTTGTACTATATCTTAAATATTTTCAGATATTTGTCTTGATAAAATGTATCTGTATTGATCTCAGGTGGCTTTATTTTTCAGTGAGTTGCTAGTAGTAGTAGTATTTCATGTTTTTGCATGTCATTCATACTATAACCTATAAATTTTCTAATATTTTCTCGATGAAACGTACTTTTGTTGACCTCAGATGGCTTAGTAGTACAGCTGGTTGTTAGTACTAGTAGTATTATCATGTTTTTACATGTCATTCATACTATAATCTATAAATTTTCTAATATTTTTCAAGATAAAACGTGTCTGTATTGATCTCAGGTGTCTTTATGTTGTAGCAAGTCGCTAGTAGTAGTTCTATTTTCATGTTTTTTTTTGCAAACCATTTGCACTATATCAACATTTTCAGTTATTTTCTTGATAAAACGTAGTTGTATTGACCTCTGGTGTCCTTATGTTGCAGTGAGTTGCTAGTAGTAGTAGTATTTCACGTTTTTGCGTGTCATTCATACTATAACCTATAAATTTTCTAATATTTTCTCGAAGAAAACGTACTTTTGTTGACCTCGGATGGTTTAGTAGTACAGCAAGTTGTTAGTACTAGTAGTATGTTTTTCATGTTTTTGCAAACCATTTGTACTATATCTTAAACATTTTCAGATATTTTCTTGATGAAAGGTAGATGTATTGGCCTCTTGTGTTCTTAAGTTGCAGTGAGTTGCTAGTAGTAGTAGTAGTAGTAGTATTTCATGTATTTGCAAGTCATTCATACTATAATCTATAAATTTTCTAATATTTTCTCGATGAAACGTACCTTTGTTAACCTCAGATGGTTTAGTAGTACAGCAAGTTGTTAGTACTACTAGTATAATCATGTTTTTGCAAGCCTTTCTTACTATATCTTAAACATTTTCAGATATTTTTCATGATAAAACGTATCTGTATTGACCTCAGGTGGCTATGTTGTAGCAAGTCGTTAGTAGTAGTAGTAGTATTTCGTGTTTTTGCATGTCATTCATACTATAATCTATAAATTTTCTAATATTTTCTCGATGAAACGTACTTTTGTTGACCTCAGATGGCTTAGTAGTACAGCAGGTTGTTAGTACTAGTAGTATTATCATGTTTTTGCAAAGCATTTGTACTATATCTTAAACATTTTCAGATATTTTTCATGATAAAACGTATCTGTATTGATCTGAGGTGGCTTTATGTTGTAGCAAGTTGCTAGTAGTAGTTCTATTTTCATGGTTTTTTTTGCACACCATTTGTACTATATCTTAAACATTTTCAGATATTTTCTTGATAAAACGTAGTTGAATTGGCCTCTGGTGTCCTTAAGTTGCAGTGAGTTGCTAGTAGTAGTAGTAGTAGTATTTCATGTATTTGCATGTCATTCATACTATAATCTATAAATTTTCTTATATTTTCTCGATGAAACATACTTTTGTTGACCTCAGATGGTTTAGTAGTACAGCAAGCTGTTAGTACTAGTAGTATTTTCATGTTTTAGCAAACCATTTGTACTATATCTTAAACATTTTCAGATATTTTCTTGATAAAACGTAGATGTAGTGGCCTCTTGTGTCCTTAAGTTGCAGTGAGTTGCTAGTAGTAGTAGTAGTATTTCATGTTTTTGCATGTCAGAAATCCCCGAAAATTTCCTGAGAGGGTGAAAGCCCTGCTGCTTTTTTTCTAATCAGGAAAATTGAAATACTTTTGCGGTGAAATATCCATAAATTTATTTTAATAAAAAAATGGGTATTTCCTTAAAAGCTCTTAATATGTCTCAAATTGGATCTAATATCACTCCCCTATGATCGCCCTTTGGGGTTTGGGTAGGGTACCTTACAACACTGTTCAAATGGAACTTGTGTATTATAACGACCATAGAGTTTCACCCAAATCATCTTCTAAAATGTCTCAAACTGTTTCGCCCAAAAAATCCCTAAAATGTCTCAAAGTGTTTCGCCCAAATAATCCCCTAAAAGTAATTTCTGCTCGTTCCTCTGTTTCGGCATCCCTGCGCTGTCACATTTGAAATTCCCAGGAAACCATTTCCCGCGTAAAATATATTCAATCTGTCTTGATATCGTATGAATTTCTGAAAAAATATCTAAGGTGTTCCTACTTACACTATTATGGCTTCGATAGAATATTAATTTTTATCTCTCAGACCTAAAGACCTGAGAAGCAATATTTAAAAATAGAATATTAATTTATCTCTCAGACCTAAAGACCTGAGAAGTCATATTTTAAAATGAAACCCCCTCATGATAGAATTCCACGCCGATTATGTAAATTAATTTTTCAGAAATTGAGTCCCCCGTTTTGGATCAATACATTGCCCTTGAGAGAGGAATTGACCTCTCAATCAATAATCCATGAATAAATTATGGAGGGTCCGGAGTAATACCTGATTCCCTACTTACGAAAAGAAATAAAGCAATTTAATAATTTGAATTTACTACCGATAAAATCATTACCAATAAAATAAATAAGACCTGACAACAAACAGAAATTACCACATACGGGGGAAGGATACACTTCACCTATATGCATGATATGTCGTATACATTATTAACTCGACTCTCAAGCATGACGGATGTTTAGTTTGAAGTTCACCGAGAATCATGCTTATCCTCAGTACGGGAAATTACGTACTCTTCTGGATCCCGTCTTACCAAAATAGATGTATTGTCTGAGCTTTGTTAAGAAATGAAAAAATATTAGCATTCCTTACCAGGACAGTAGTATGGAGTGGATTATTTTTCTTAGTTTCTTTTGTTAAGAGAACTAACGTTTTTTAGTTTGATATTTCACCAAGTTGATTTATTCCCCCTCCCCCTAGATGACAGACTTGCGAGCCATGGCTAACTGGATTAAAGCTAAGACAGTCTCTGTGAGAGGTAAAGCTGGCCTAACTTCTGCAGAGTTGTGTAAAAATAATTAACTCCATACTCGAGAATCTCGTTGGAGGGAACCGCAAAGTTTCAGAGGAGGAAAAAAGAAAGAACTGGTTTGGTAGTTTTTTGTGTTGCGTAATAACCCTGAATATGACCATACAGAATCTAAAACAATTTTTAAATATTTCGATACAAACATTAACGCAAAAGTTAACCAGTTTTCAAAATATTTTTTTATGCCGTCTAGAATAGTGTTTCCCTAACTTTTGACATTCGTGTACCCCATTTTGTATAATGATCGTAACACCTCGATATAAAACAGAGTTCGCAACGCCTCGATATAAATGGATGTGTTTAGTAACAGTTAGGCCTAAAACGTATTTAATTTTTACTTTTTGATTGCTTACAAAAATAATAATAAAAGCGAATTAAAATTATTCATGACGAACATAAATAAAGAGCAATATTATAACCACAACTTATTTGGAACAAAATGAGAAGCATAAAATGTTTGTGCTCAGATAACAGATCGTCTTAATTTGGTTCCCTGGTTGTTAATTTTCATCCAAAGTGGCGTTTCACGTTCAATATCCTGTTCCTCTTTTTCAACTTAATGTCTACAAATGGTATTTAAGTACGGTGAAATGCATATCTTCACCAAGATTCGGTGCAACCCGTACCCCCGCTAAACCAATCTGGTATCCCTGGGGGTATGCGTACCATGCTTGGCAAACACTGATCTAGAAAATATAAAAAGAAGATGGAAATAAACATATGCCTTTTAGAAATTTTCTTTCTTAACGAATTCTGTTAATTTATTCTTTTGTGTGGGGTTGGCAGGATGGGGGCTACACCATTCGATGTTGTTTGAAAAATTGGATATAGAGAACCTTTAATTGAGTTTAGTCAAACTTATAATATACACAAAACACAACGTCCAACTAGCAACCGCAACGTGACCAAATAACAAAACCTTACCTGTGTGATGCCTGTCAACTCAGAACAGAACGGTGTGAGAATGCAATGATGAACTGGCTTAATATAGCGATGAAACTCGGATGTGATTTGGAGAGACTTTGTATCTATCTTCAACATTGGAAATTCAATTATTTCCTGTAATGGAAGAAAAATATATCAATTCAACTTCTCCCAGAATATTTTCAAGTAAATTAACAACTTTATTTCAGGTAGGAAACACGACGTTTTTACTTACAGGAAATCGGACATACGAACGTTATACATTGCGAACAGCTTTTTTTTGTTTTCGTTAAGAGTAGGCTACCTTTTAAATTATTGCAGCGATGTACGATTTTTATTGTTCCTAAAATGTGTAATTGACCTTTGTCATCCACTTCCTGTTGTCAAATTGATTCAAAATCTGTCATACAAGCTCCAATCTGGCGACAATGCATTGTGACAAGAGCATAGCAACAAAACCAAAAGAAAGGGATTCTAATAATTAATGTGTTTTTCATTGCTAGTTAATCAGCGTCAAAAAATATACATTTTTTTTGGCAATTTCTTGGGAAAATATTAAATAGAGCAATGGATGTTCACCTCTTCCTAAAAAAACTTTCCATATAAAAAGAAGGTGTAAATGCTTCCGTTGAAGACTACAAAGATATGATAAGACCACGCCTTTGGAGAGAGCTCGTAGCTCCCTCTTTCCCGAATTAAATAAAAAAAATAGTCTTTTTAACTGAAAGTAAGGAGCGACATTAAAACTTAAAACCAGAAATTATTCCGTATATGAAAGGGGCTGTCCCCTCCTCAACGCATCGCTCTTTACGCTAAAGTTTGAGTCTGTCACGCAACTTGATTTTTTAAAACAATAGAAAACTTTAGTGGTTGTTTCCCTTTTTTTCAAAAATAAGGTAAATTTTCTCAGGCGCGTAAACTTTTGATGAGTAAGACAACTTAATGAAACTTATATATTTGAAATCAGTATAAAAATCTGATTCTATTGATGTATCTATTGGTATCAAAATTCCGGTTTTTTAGAGTTTTGGTTACTATTGAGCCGGGTCGCACCATACTTACAGTTCGTTACCACGAACTGTTTAAAAGTGAAAAGTTTTCACCAGAATACACGATTTTCAGTTATTTTTTAAATTTTGCTGGGAAATCTGGCGCCCCTTCATAGAAATGTCCCTTCTCCCGAGGAAAAATCCCCCATGGAGAGATCCTCCCTAACCCCTCCTCCGACCCCCCCCACCGTAAAAAATCCCTCCTGAAAACGTCTGTATACTTCCAATTAACCAATACTATATGTAAACAATGGGCAAAGTTAATAACTTACATCCCTTCCCCCAAGAACTGTGTGGGATTAAGTCATCCTCAAAGACATAGTTATTAGATTTTCGACTATGCTGAATAAAATAGCAATCTTATCTCAAAATTTTTCTTGGGTGACTTCGAGAAAAAAATGAGCGTGGGAGGCGGCCAAGTTGGCATCCAATTTTTTTGGTCACTTAAAAAGGGCACTAGAAGATTTAATTTCCGTTCGAATGAACCCTCTCACGATATTCTAGGACTACTGGATCGATACGATCACCCCTGGGAAAAAAAATATAACAAAATAAACACGCATCCTTGATCTTTCTTCTGGCAAAAAATACAAAATTCCACATTTTTGCAGATAAGAACTTGAAACTTCAATAGTAGGGGTCTTTGATTAGCTGAATTCTGATATTGATATTTTCATTAAAGTTCTATGACTTTTAGGGGTTGTTTCCCCCTTTTTTCGAAAAAAAGGCAAATTTTCTCAGACGCGTAACTGTTGATGGCTAAGACTAAACTTAATGGAGCTTATATATTTGAAATCAGCATATAAATATGATTCTATTGATGTATCTATTGGTATAAAAAATTCCGTTTTTTAGAGTTTCGGTTACTATTGAGCCGGGTCGCTCATTACTTACAGTTCGTTACCATGAACTGTTTGATAAGCGGACTGGAATTTCTTCATTCATAAAAAAGCTGTAAACGAGAAAACAGCTACAAAAAAAACAGTAATAATAATAATAATAATAATAACTTATTTATAACCCATTGCACAAACAATGTGAAACATAGTGGAGTAAAGAGAAAAAGGAAAGAAAAATAAACACACATGGCACTTAAAGTATAGATAGACAAACAAAAAGAAAAAAATCAGCGTAAAAAACAAATGAATGAGAGCATGGTGAGGAGACAGTTTTTCATAGGCATTTGCAGACAGTTTAAATCACGAAGTTTCTCACTTATATCAGGTGCGTTATACTTTTTGATAACACGGCGATTACGAAATGACAACGGAAGATACAACAAAAATTTGCAATACCGATATTGGCATTTCCTTAATTTAGATACGTCATTCTTCCTAAGCAAAATGTAAATATCTGAAGGGTACAAAATAGCATGGGCACAGAAAACAGAGTACACTAAAGCTTTGCGGTTGTGTTTCGTCCGATTTGCAACAATCTTGGAATAGCCACATCTAATCTTGGTACATGCGTCCCTAACAGCTGACTGGCGAAAACAAAACATATTATTACAAAGAGTAATTCCAAGCCAACGTAGGCTATCAACTGAACGGATAGAAGCATAATTTCAATTCAAAGGAGATTTCGTAGCATTACCGTTGAAACTAAGATACTCGCACTTTCAACATTTAAATTAAGTCCAATATCGAAAAAACTTTTTCTCATATTATCCACCATTTTAGACAAAATTAATTCTGAGTTATAAATAGATATATCTTCTTCATAATTCGAAAGAATTATAGAAGTATAATTCTCCGAACTATAGAAGTATAATCCGCGTAAGCAATATACGATACATCAGATAAACCTAGAAAGCAAGTATCAGCTATCTTAGAGAGCAGTCTAGCAATACAAAGTTTTAAAAACATAAGGGGAAAACACGCCTCCTTGGAAATACTCCGAGTCGAACACGAAACATTCTCCTGGACATTTCAACTTTAACCGCAAATAGGCATTACTATACCAACACCTCAAAACAAAAATAACAGAAGTGTTGACACCATTTACAAAAAAAGCGAATAAAGAGCTTGAGTATGGACAATACTGTCAAAAGCTTTAGATACGTCTAGCGAACAAAGATGAATCTGCTGATTTTTATCAGCAGCCTGGCGAAGTACACTCGCGAGTGCCCTATGAGTATGGGCGCAACTAATTCCTCGAGCAAAACCTAAACTGATTATCACCGAAACTCGCATCTTCAGTCACAGTTTACGAGCTGCAATCTCCAGCGTTTCTTTCCACGCTTTAAAATCATAAACAGCGCAATAGCGCTGTGTAAAGAAGGATGTCGGCACAATGTAATATTTTTTTTTTTCTTCAGACCAGGGCACTTCGTATCGAAGGAGTTGTCGTAGAAACTTCAAAAAGGGCTCATTCGACTGGAAATTGGAGTGGCTTGTGGCCTTTTTAGTAGTCGAAAGTGATTGGAAGGCAACTAACACCCCTTCCACACCCACCCTTTCCCCAAACACATCCAATAAAATTTTGAGATGGCCATTTTGTTCAGCGTAGTTGATTTCCACATAGAAATTATGTTTTTGAGGAGGACACTCCCCCACAGCCCTCAGGGAAAGGGTTGTAACTTATGCCCTGGGTTCATATAAGGTTTTTATAGAAAGTGTTGTTGTAGAAACTTCAAAAAAGGCTCATTCGATTGGAAATTCAAAGGGCTAGTGCCCTTTTTAATAGTCAAAAGTGATTGGAGGGCAACTAGCCCCCCTCTCACGCCCACCTTTTCCCCAAACACATCCAATCAAAATTTTGAGATAATCCTTTTTTCAGCGTAGTTGATTTCCACATAGAAATTATGTTTCTGAGGAGGACGTTCCCCCACAGCCCTCAGAGCAAGGATTGTAAGTTATGCCCTGGGGGTATATAAGGTTCTTATAGAAAGCATTGTCATAGAAACTTCCAAAAAAGGCTCATTCGATTGGCAATTCAAAGGACTATTGCCCTTTGTAATAGTCGAAAGGGATTGGAGTCCAGTCAACCCTCCTCTCACGCCCAACTTTTCCCCAAGCAGATCCAATCAACATTTTGAGACAGCCATTTTGTTTAAAGTAATTGAAAGTTCTGAAATTAGGTCTTTGAGAATAACAACCCCCACAGCCCTCAGGGCAAGGGTTGTAAGTTATGCCCTGGGGGCATATAAGTTTTTATAGAAAGCGTTGTCGTAGAAAACTTCAAAAAGGGCTCATTCGATTGGAAATTGAAATGGCTAGTGCCCTTTTTAATAGTCGGAAGTGATTGGAAGGCAACTAACACCCTTCGACGCCCACCATTTCCCCAAAACATCCAATCAAAATTTTGAGATAGCCATTTTGTTCCAAGCAGTTGAAAGTTCTGGGAATTATACCTTTGAGCAGGACACTCCCCCTAAAGTGTTCAGGGTAAGGGTTATAAGTTATGCCCTGGGGGTATATAAGGTTTTTATTAATATCTTTGTCGTAGAAACTTGAAAAAGGGCTCATTCAATTGGAAATTCAAAGGGCTAGTGCCCTTTTTAATAGTCAAAAGTGATTTGAGGGCAACTAACCCCCTCTCACTCACGCCCACCTTTTCCCCAAACACAATCAAAATTTTTAGATAGCCATTTTATTCAGCGTAATTGAAAGTTCTGAAAATTAGGTCTTTAAGGATGAAAGCCCCTCCCCCCCAAAGCCCTCAGGACATGGGTTGTAAGTCATGCCCTGGGGCATATAAGGTTTTTATAGAAAGCGATGTTGTAGAAACTTCAAAAAGGGCTCATTCAATTGGAAATTGAAAGGGATAGTGCCCTTTTTAATAGTCGAAAGTGATTGAAGGGCAGCTAACCCCCCTCTCACGCCCCACCATTTCCCCAAACACATCCAATCAAATTTTGAGACATCCATTTTGTTCAACATAGTTGAAAGTTCTGGAAATTAGGTCTTTCAGGGATGATAACTCATCAGAGCCCTTAGTACAAGGTTTTAGGTTATGCCCTGGGGGCATATAAGGTTTATATAGAAAGTTGTTGTAGAAATGTCTAAAAGGGCTCGTTTGATTGTAAATTAAAAGGGCTAGTGCCCTTTTTAATAGTCGAAAACGATTGGAGAGGAATTTACACCCTCTCACACCCAACATTTCCCCAAACACATTCAATCAAAGTTTAGAGATAACCATTTTGCTCAACGTAGTTGAAAGTTCTGAAAATTATGTATTTGTATTACAAACCCACCAGAGCCCCCAGGGCAAAGGTTATAAGTTATGTACTGGGGGCATATAAGATTTTTATAGATAGTGTTGTCGTAAAAAATTCAAAAGAGGTTCATTCAATTGGAAATTGAGAGGGCTAGTGCTCTTTTAATAGTCGAAAGTCATTGGAGGGTAAATAACCCCCCTCTCACGCCCACCATTCACCAAAACACGTACAATAAAAATTTTCAAATAGCCATTTTGTTCAACATAGTAGAAAGTTCCTGAAATTAGGTCTTTGAGGATGACACCCCCCCCCCCAGACGTCAGGGCAAGGGTTGTAAGTTATGCCCTGGAGGCATATAAGATGTTTATAGAAAGCGTTGTCGTAGAAACTCAAAAAGGGCTCATTCGATTGGAAATCGAAAGGCATAGTTCCCACTTTAATAGTCGAAAGTGATTGGAAGGTTTGACATTTTTATGTTAAAGATCGATGTGGGTACAATGTATGTTTTTTTTTTCTTTAGACCAGGGCACTTCGTATCGAAGGAACTTCGAAAAGGGCTCATTCGAATGAAAATAGAAAGGGCTGATGCCCTTTTTAATATTCGAAAGTGATTGGAGGGCAACTAATCCCCACCCCACCCTCCCATTTGCTCATTATGTTTAAAAAACTAAATACTGTCTTAAGATTAAATCAAAATGCACTGTGTTAATGCTAATTCCTAATGAGGCATCTCAGCCGTATCCCAAGATCGACTGAGGGTATTATGTTCAAACTTTCGGGGCTACTTCTGCTCTTCAAATCTAACCAAATCAAAATCGCGTTTTTCTTTACTGAACAAATTTGCAATTTGCACTTTACTGAAAAAATACAAATGAATATGCATTGTAAGTTTAATATACATATACTGATATTTAGTAATCAAAATGTTAATATTATTTGATTTATTAACGTTATAAAAGTAAAAACATTTATATTTTTTCAGTAAAGTGCAAATTATGTTCTGGCCTTGAGAAGGCTTAGGGGTTTTGAGCCAACTCATGTTAATTTGTGATTGTTTTGAGTTTGACTTGGTTATTTATTGTAATTTCTGTTCGTTTTGGGTTTCATTTATTTATCGGTGCTGATTTGTGGTAGTTTCACGCTTGGTAGATTATTTGATTTTATTTTTGCTCATTTTTGGTTTAATGGAGTTCTTTTACTTTTCTTTCAAAAACTTATTTTGTGGAAAAAGTTTTTTTTTAATTAATCGATGTAACAGATCCACAGAGGAAGCTATCCGGTACAATGAAAACACATAAACACATCTGAAAAAGCAACTGCAAATGGAACATTAGCTCTTTTGAATCAGCAAGTACACTTTGGGCGCAAATACCATCGATATCAATAGATTTTGTTTTAAGACGCTTAACTGACTTGACTACAAGATCGTAAGAAATCGGGATAACATTCCCTGCATAAGAGAATTTGGCAGACATATGTTAAGTAATTTCGAATATACCGCATGCACTGAGAAATTTACGTTCGAAAAAATCCTTGAATAATGTGAAAACCCATCGTGAAGGAGATATGTTACACTTGACGTTCTCATCTTTGAACTTGGAGCTGTTTCAGCACTTGATTCCACTAGCTCCGATTTTAGGGAAAATGTTTACCATACAATCGGCTTTTTCCAAGCTGCTTAAATAGCTTGTCTCTCAACTAGGCCAATACATAAATTTCATAAATTACGCAACAAAAACAAATTTCATAAATTACCATTTCCCGAAAAACAACAAAAACAAAAATTTCATAAATTACGCCCATTAAAAAAATATATAAAATCAACTAAAGTAATATATGCACTTCAAAACATTCAGCCCTAAATAAAGAAAAAGGTAAATTATAATTATGGAACATATTTTATATATTATACTTTTATTAAAAATATATTTATTATATTTATTTAATCATAACGTGTAAAATATATTTTTACATGTTACGAACAAGAACGCATCCAGGACTTTTTCGGGAGGGGGGTGGTACAAAAACTTGAAAAAACTTATCAAAAATTTTGTTTAATTCATTTTTATTGCGTTTTTACGAGTCGTAACTTCGAATAGATGTTTCTGAGACAAGTCAAAGCAATGAATTTTAAAAAGTTTTTATTCAAATCAAGGAAAAGGTGCCTATAGGACTAGTGGTCGGTTAACTAATTTCAAAGAGCTTGTATGTTTAGCGTAAGAAAATAAAATTTAAGCCCCCATCTTTATTAGAGTCATAAGGATTCTGCACTTTAGTAAGCATAACATTAAGTGAGAACACCCATAAAAAAAATCAAGCAATAGCCAAGACTACTGAAAAGGACTAATGATGGTAGATTGTTTCAGTAGAGCATTGATGACGCTCAGGTCTTTAGAAGGATTAGTTAGCCCTTCACCTGTTTGTGGTAATTTCTGTTCATTTTTAGGCCGACTTGACTTTCGTTGTAATTTCTGTCTGCTTTAGGTCTCATCTATATATTGATAGTGATTCCTGTGTTTTCTTAAGCTTCAATTATTACGTGACTTTATTTCTGATCATCTTTGATTTAATCTAGCTCTTTACTTTTCTTTCGAAAACTTCTTTGTGGAAAAAAAAACTCTAGATTAATTTCTATCCGTTTTAATTAACATTGCTTTTTAATTGGTTACTAAAAGGAATATTTGTAAAGCATTTCTCGGTTTTCCTCCTTAAAAATCAAGATTTTGTTTTAATACATATGTTTTGTAAAAATTTGGAACAAATTTTAATAATAATTGAAATATAGAAATTTGGTTGTCTGGGTAGGGGGAATATCATTCAAATAAATGGAATAAAAATCTGAAGCAATCATATTACAACCTTGACTACAGACGAATATTGATTTACCATTTCATTATATTAATCTTTTTTGTGTTATATTTTGTTTTAGCTATGTTTTTTTGTTTAAATAAATAGTTTTTTGAGGTCACTTATTAAAACAGTTCGGATTTGTTGTTCTGAAAGAAAACAATAACAACAGGACGTCAAGAGTCAACGAAACCAAATTTGTTTCCGAGTATTCAGGGTCTGAAATTTTATGCAGAACAAAATAATATTTTTTTTTTTTTTAGATATTTCACACTAAGAATCAACGCAACTATATTCTTTGCAACACTTTGTGTCCTTGATAACCCCCTTTAGCACTTCAATTAAAATTTTAAATCTACTTGGTCTCCCTGTCCCATATCCCCCAAAGTTTCAGACTGATTCCTTAGGGCATTACTTTATAACCTTGGTCGTACCTGGATGCACATAGTGTCTTTTGATTTAGATTGACGTTCCTTTCAACTTTCCCTAAAGTTTCAACTTAATACCCTTAACATTGCAGGGCGTATCTGCAAAATACTCATGAGATATTGCAGACGCGCCTTTTTGACGACCTGGATGTACAAAGTGAGTTTTGATTTAGTTCAACATCCCCTCAATATTTTCTGGAAGTTTCAAATTAATAGCTTATCCGTCCCTGAGATATTGCAGATAATTTATTTTGAAAATCCTAATGCAAATAGTGTTTTTGGATTTAGTTCAACATCTTCCTCCGCAATCTCTGAAAATTTCGACATAATACCCTTAACCATACCTGAGATATTGCATATATGCTCTTTTGACAACCGGAGTTTCTTTGATTAAGTTCAAAATACCCCCAACTTTCTCTGAAAGTTTCAACTTACTGCCCTTAGCTGCTCTTAGGTGTTGCACATGTGCTATTTTGATAACAATAATGCACATAGAGTCTTTTCATTTAGTTCAATACTTCCCTTAACATTCCCTGACAGTTTCAACTTAATACCTTTAGCCTTTTGAACTAAAAACTTTGGTCAAATGTCTTTGGGGGTTGAGAGGAGAGGACGCAACTAAAAGGCGGAGTGACATGGGTGTTGGTAAACCTCCAATCTCTTTGCCCTCTTAGAAAGGGCAGTGGACTTTTCAAATTCCAAACAAATGAGCTTCCTCCAAAGTTTCTACGACAAGAGCAGGGGTGAGTCCCCAGCATTTTTACTGGGGGGGCAAGAGGGGTCCATATCCGGATAGTCAAGGGCATTGAATACATAATAATTTTATTCTTCACATTATTTGGGGTTGAACTGCCCCCCCCCAAACGACATCCATGTGTTGGAACTAAGACAAGAACCAAGAACCTTTCCTCAGATTTTTATTTGTAACTGAAATTGACGAATACTCTTAAGGAGAAGCAGGAAATTCTGAAATTGATTTCATTTTAAAAAGATAGAAATCGTACTGTAATATAGCAGACGGCTCCTTCCAAATATAATAATATTTTTGCAGAAATATAAAAATACCCTATCTGTTGAAAATGTTATGGGTTCAAAGCGGCAGGTGGAAATGAAATTTTGCAAAAGCGGTAGAATATAGACCGAACTCTCTCCCGTTAAGATAATATGAAGAAACACAATATTGTTAGCAGAAAGAAAACATGTGGGGCGAAAAAATTGTAAAACCTCTGCCAAGAGCCATCTTGTAAAACTGGACTGTAGCTCGGGCACGCATCTCGTGCGATTTTTTCAGCTTTTCTTTCAACACTGAGGTAGCAAGTGTTTCAGTAGCCTAAAAGTGTAGTCAAATTGGAGACCTAAGTAGCTCAGAGAAAACTATGTCGGAATGGTTGATGAACTACCATCAATAAGTTATGGGAGCTTGGTGACGCTATAAGACGAACTATGACGCTATGAGGGAGCTATGAGACGAACCGTAAAAAAACAACTCAATATTCGAGAAGGCGACTTAGACGCCGATCTCGTTGAGACCAGTGCAAATCATGTCAGTCGCATTTTAGAGAGTTTGAAGATCATCTGATAGTAACAGAATATAATCTTCATAGCAGTTTCGGTAATTTTTCTGATTAACTCAATAATGAGATAGTTAAGAAATAGGCACATCTTTAGAATCATTATTTCACCCTAAATCCAAATATACATTCATTTGCATTAGAAGTGAACTCTAACCCTCCTATAATGTTGCACATACAAACTCTGAATTGTATGCATGCACTGAATTCTCCGTAAGTAACGATTTTTTTCAAACTGAGTTAACATTTTTTTTTTTCAAAATAATGGAAAATCCGTTGCATGTATACCACTCAGAGTGTACATTTGCATGTTAAGGGGAGAGGGGGGTAAAGTATTTTCACTTAACCAAATAAAATAATACAAAGCTTATTTTCACTGTCCTTGGTACTTCAACTTTGGCATTATTGGCTTTGGCACAACTTTGGCATATTTAGTAGCCATATAGAAAGTAGGATCTAAAAAGGTAAGGCATGTTGTAATATCATAGGCAGCGCGCTAGCGCTGCCTAAGTAAAAAACGATATGGGCACAATATGTTGTTTTTTGTTTTTTTGTTTTTTTGTAAGAAGGAGTTGTCGTAAGAAGTGGTAAAGTGTAGTGTAAGTTCGAAAAGGGCTCATTCAATTGGAAATTGGGTGTGGCTAGTGCCCTTTTTAATAGTCGAAAGTGATTGGAGGGCAACTAGCCCCCCCCCCACGCCAATCATTCCCCCAAACACATCCAATCAAAATTTTGAGATAGCCATTTTGTTCAGCGTAGTTGATTTCCAAACAGAAAATATCTTTTTGAGGAGGACACTCCCCCACATCCCACGGGGCAAGAGGTTTTAAGTTATGCCCTGAGGGCATATAAGGTTTTTTATAGAAGGCGTTGTCGTAGAAACTTCAAAAAAAGCTCATTCGATTGGAAATTCAAAGGGCTAGTGCCCTTTTTTTTAATAGTCGAAAGTGATTGGAGGGCAACTAGCCCCCGAGCCCATCATTCCCCAAATACATCCATTAAAAATTTTCAGATAGCCATTTTGTTCAGCGTAGTTGATTTCCAGATAGAAAATATCTTTTTGTGAAGGACACTCCCCCACAACCCTCGGGGCAGTGGGGTTTTCAAGTTAGGCCCTTGGGGCATATAAGGGTTTTTATAAAAGGCGTTGTCGTAGAAACTTCAAAAAAGGCTCATTCGATTGGAAATTCAAAAGGGTTAGTGCATTTTTTAATAGTCGAAAGTGATTGGAGGACAAATAGCCCCCCCCCCACGCCCCATCATTCCCCCAAACACATCCAATCAAAATTTTGATATAGCCATTTTGTTCAGTGTAGTTGATTTCCAGATAGAAAATATCTTTTTGAGGAGGACACTCCCTCACAACCCTCAGGGCAATGGTTTTAAATTATGCCCTGGGGGGCATATAAGGTTTTTATAGAAGGCGTTTTGTCGTAGAAACTTCAAAAAAGGCTCATTCGATTGAAAATTCAAAGGGCTAGTGCCCTTTTTAATAGTCGAACGTGATTGGAGGGCAACTAGCCCCCCGCCCATCATTCCCCCAAACACATCCAATCGCAATTTTGAGATAGCCATTTTGTTCAGCGTAGTTGATTTCCAGATAGAAAATATATTTTTGAGGAGGACGCTCCCCCTAAACCCTCAGGGCAAGGGTTTTAAGTTATACACTCGGGGGGGGCATATAAGGTTTTTTATAGAAGGCGTTGTCGTAGAAACTTCAAAACAGGCTCATTCGATTGGAAATGCAAAGGGCTAGTACCCTTTTTAATAGTCGAAATTGATTGGAGGGCAACTAGCCCCCCCCCCCCCCCCCACACCCATCATTCCCCCAAAACACATCCAATCAAAATTTTTTTAGATAGCCATTTCGTTCAGCGTAGTTGATTTCCAGATAGAAAATATGTTTTTGAATAGGACACTCCCCCACAACCCTCAGGGGCAAGGGTTTTGTGTTATGCCCTGGGGGCATATGAGGTTATGAGGTTTTTATAGAAGGCGTTGTCGTAGAAACTTCAAAACAGGCTCATTCGATTGGAAATTCAAAGCGCTAGTACCCTTTTTAATAGTCGAAAGTGATTGGAGGGCAACTAGCCCCCTCCCCCACGCCCATCATTCCCCCAAACACATCCAATCAAAATTTTGATATAGCAATTTGTTCAGCGTAGTTGATTTCCAGATAGAAAATTTGTTTTTGAGGTGGACACTCCCCCAAAACCCTCAGGGCAAGGGTTTTAAGTTTTTTTTTATGCCCTGGGGGCATATAAGGTTTTTATAGACTGCGTTGTCGTAGAAACTTCAAAACAGGCTCAGCAAATTTTGTTCAGATAGTTGATTTGATTGGAAATTCAAAGGGCTAGTACCCATTTTTAATAGTCAAAAAGTGATTTGAGTGCAACTAGCCCCCCCCCCCCTCACGCCCTTTATTCCCCCAAACACATCCAATCAAAATTTTGAGATAGCCATTTTGTTCAGCGTAGTTGATTTCCAGGTAGAAAATATGTTTTTGAGGAGGACACTCCCCCACATCCCTCAGGGCAAGGGTTTTAAGTTATGCCCTGGGGGTATATAAGGTTTTTTAAAGAAGGCGTTGTCGTAGAAACTTCAATACAAGCTGATTCAACTGGAAATTCAAAGGGCTAGTGCCCTTTTTAATAGTCAAAAGTGATTGGAGGGTAACTAGCCCCCCACACCCATCATTCCCCCGAACACATCCAATAAAAATTTTGAGATACCCCTTTTGTGCAGGGTAGTTGATTTCCAGATAGAAAACATATTTTCAGGAGGACACTTACCCACGACCCTCAGGGCAAGGATTATAAGTTATGCCCTGGGGGCATATAAGGTTTTTATTGAAATCTTTGTCGTAGAAACTTGAAAAAGGGCTCATTCGATTTGAAATTCAAAAGACTAGTACCTTTTTTAATAGTCAAAAGTGATTTGAGGGCAACAAACCCCCCCCTCTCTCGCCCACCTTTTCCCAAAAGGCATCCAATCAAAATTTTTAGATAGCCATTTTATTCAACGTAGTTAAAGGTTTTGGAAATTAGGTCTTTAAGGATGAAAACCCCTCCCCCCACAGCCCTTAGGGCAGGGGTTGTAAGTTATGCCCTGGGGGCATATAAAGTTTTTATTAAAAGCGTTGTCGTAGAAACTTCAAAAGGGCTCATTCAATTGGAAATTGAAAGGGCTATTGCCTTTTTAATAGTTGAAAGGGATTGGGATAGCGACTAACGCCCCTCTCACGCCCACCATTTTCCCAAACACATCCAATCAAAATTTTGAGATATCCATTTTGTTCAACGTATTTGAAAGTTCTGGAAATTAGGTCTTTTAGGATGATAAACCCTTCAGAGCCCTCAGTGCAAGTGTTGTAAGTTATGCCCTGGGGGCATATAAGGTTTATATATAGAAAGTTGTTGTATATGATTTATAGAATAGAGATTTTAGTCTTCCTCAAATCCAATTTTTATATGTTTAAAAAGTAAATGTTGACTTAAGATTAAATTAAAATGCACTGTGATAAGGCTCATTCCCAATAAGGCATCTCAGCAGTATCCAAGAACGACTGAGGGTATTATGTTCAAACGTTCGGGGCTACTTCTGCTCTTAAAATCTAACCAAATCCAAATAGCGTAAGTGTATCCAAGCTATCAAAGAAAGTAAACAGATTTTTTTTGCGAATGGTATCAAGTTTTCCATTACAGGTCAACTAGAGGGTTATGAAACTAAATTAAACAGTACTATTTGTGTCCAGATTTTTAAAAGGGTGTATGCTGTTAAAAATTGCTGAAAATTTTTCTCCGGCATACAAATAGCAGGCCAAACTATAAAGTCTTAAAAAACGAAAAGATTTAAAGTGTTATTTTCTTTTTCCCTGAAAAGACTATGTCAATATAAAACGAACAGAAATAAATTTAAAAAACTTTTTCCACAAGATAAGTTTTTCAAAGACCTGTCCTTTTAAAGTAAAGAACTCCATTAAACTAAAAATGAGCAAAACTAAAATCAAATCACCTACCAAGCGCGAAACTACCACAAATTAGCATTGATAAATAAATGAAACCCAAAACGAACAGAAATTACAATAATTAACCGAGTCAGAGTTGCAGAGTTATTAGCCTAAGAGTGAAAATTTGGTCGACACATCCTCTACCTCTACCAATAATTACCAATAATTCAAACACCTTTGGTCCTCAGTTTTATAGATTACGAGCAAGCGTTCGATTCTGTTGATAGAAGAGCTTTAGTAAAGGTTTTATCCTTGTATGGTATACCAGACAAATACATTAAAGTGATTAGTGCTATGTGCGAGAATAACACTGCTGCGATTAAGGTAGGAATGAGGTTAGCAGCTGGTTTTGTATTAAATCAGGAGTTAAGCAGGGCTGTGTTCTATCCCCCTTTATATGGATTATTTTGATTGACTTTGTTTTAAGGAGCACAGGAAAGGCAATGGGAGACCACGGAATCAAATGGGGAGGAAAAAGTCTCCTGGACTTGGATTATGCTGATGATTTAAGCATCCTAGATGAAACTGTGAGCAAAATGAATGAAGTTTTAGAGGTTTTGCGAGTTCAGGGTGCTAGAATTGGTTTGAAAATTAATGTTAGGAAGACTAAGTCACTAAGGCTAGGAATAAGTGAAGATGAAAAGGTGACGTAGGGTAATGATAAGATTGATCAGGTGGGCAGCTTCACTTACCTTGGTAGTATTATTAGTAAAGATGGTGGGAGCAGTGAAGATGTTAAAAATAGAATAGCCAAAGCTCAGGGTGTTTTTTTCACAGTTAAAAAAAGTCTGGAAGAATAGGAAGATAAGTCTGCTAACCAAGATTAGAATATTAGAAGCTACAGTGATGACAGTGGTCAAATATGGCTCTGAAGCATGGACGCTCCGAAAAGCGGATGAAGATTTGCTAGATGTTTTCCAGAGAAATTGCTTAAGGATTGTTCTGGGTACCCGGCTGACTGACCGTATTTCAAACAATAGGCTATACGAAAAATGTGGTTCAATACCGCTCTCTAGGGCTATAATGAAAGAAAGGTTGAGGTGGTTAGGGCACGTTGTGCGGATGAAGGATGACATATTGCCGAAGATTGTTCTTTTCGGCCAACCATCTAGGGCTAAACGGAAAGCAGGTCGTCCCGTCTGGGGTGGGAGGACGTCATAAAGAAAGATTTAAAGAAATGGGAACTTCGTGGGCGGGTGTAAAAAGGGAGGCTTTGAATAGATTGGGGTGGAGGAGGATCGTGCGTAGCTGTGTTGGCCTCAGGCGGCTTGGTGCTGCGGTAAGTTGTTAGTAGTAGTAGTAGTAATAACCGAGTCAAACTCAAAACGAGGAGAGAGAGAAAATGTTTTATTAAAAAAAATAAAACACATTAACAACAAAACCCGAAGTTTATTAAACTTGTGTGGGCAGACATCACCCTTTACAAAACCCTACATACACAATTACTACAAGCCATCCTTAGCCCCCCCCCCCCAAAAAAAAAGGGCAAAAAATAATAATAAGAAAATAAATAAATAAAAATAAACGAAATAAATTAATTTCTAAAAATTTCACGACCTAATTGGACACCGAAGATTCTATTCTACCTTCTCGTCGCCCTCCGCAAAAAAAGTGTCACAATCACTTGAGAGAAAATTCGCCCAGCAAGGATTAAATCTCATATGTAGACAAACACTGTCCTTTTAATTTACCTCGAAATTCATTTAGCTCATCAATTGTTGAAATTGCCTGTGTTAATGGTTCCCACACCCGAGGGCAGCATGTCTTATGGAAAAAAAACGGATCGCTTTGTAATAACCTGAGGTCGCCGAACTAGTGTTGATGTTCTAGTCGAGAAGTTATGAAAATTAACACCACTTGTAAACATTTACCTAAAACACTCAGGTAATAACGCGTGTGTATATTTAAACATAAAAAGAGCATTATAAAAACGGAATAAATTAATATAAGTTGGGCGCAAAACCCCTAATGCCTTCCCAAGGCCAGAACAAAATTTGCACTTTACTGAAAAAAATACAAATGAAAGTGCATTGTCAGTTTAATATACATATACTCATATCTAGTAATCAAAATGTTAATATTATTTGATTTATTAAAGTTATAAAAGTAAAAACATTTATATTTATATTAAAAAGATCCAAGTAGTTAAAGAGGTTTTCAGGGCTAAAATCTTAAGTGAAATGCACTATGGTTCTGAGGTTTGGGGGTATGTGAGGGGATATAGGCTAGAAACAGTGCTATTAGGATATTATAAGAGGTGGCTAGGGATAAATAAGGATACAAATAGTTTAGTAGTCAAAGGTGATTTAGGTTTATTTTCTTTAAGAAGTCGTAGGCTAATTAACATGGTTAGGCCTTGGGAAAAAACTTTAGTGATGCCTAGGGCACGGGTGATGAAGGCGGCTTATTTAGAAATGTTGAAGGACAGCTCGGGCAGGGGGTGACCATACCAAATGAAGAGTGTATTAGATCAGTGTGGACTAAGCCATGTGTGGGGGAAAGGTTTAGGGCTCGAGGATATGGGGGACCAAGTAAGTAGATTCGTTGAAAGGATTTTACATGACCAAGAAATACAGGCATGGCAGGCCTAGCGTTCGCTTTCGAATTCGCTGGGTCTTTATTGTTGGTCGAAGGAGATTTGGGGTGAAGTTTTATTTTTTAAGGTGGGTTTGAATAAAAACGAAATAAAGTTATTAATGGAAATGAGGGCTGAGACTTTTCCAATGGACCAAAGGAGAAAGTTTATCGGGAGGGAAAGGTCAAAGGCTGGTCATTATTTTTGTCCTATGTGTGGAGGTTTAGATGAAAGTGTTTATCACTTGATCTGTGAATGTGAGGAGCTGAGTGTTTGGAGACTTGAAGTGTTTGGTAGGGGGGATTATGGTTTTGAGTGGTCGGTGAGAGTGTCTGCGGATGAGTTTTTATGGGTATCAGAAGCTTGGCACGGTTCCTTCGTCTTGCGATGAATCATAGAATTAGATTTCTGTAGGATTAGGTTAGGATTTGTGCAATTTCTTTGTAATAGTTCTTTTATTTATATATCTTGTCATGACCTATAGGATTTTAGCGCAAATAAATTCTATTCTATTCAATTGACCTCAAACTTTATTACCTGAGGCTCGATCTTTCTGTCTTTCATACATGTTGCTTCAAAATCCAAAACTATAAAATATTTGAAAACTTGCTTTTGTATTTTATTTGTCATGGCACGGCTCATTTTTGGGTCGTTCACTTGCAAGCTAGAAAAGAAAAAAAAACATTTTTATCGCTACTGACTTTTTAAGTTCTTAAAGTACCACAGAATTCAAAATCAAAACATTTCCTGCCCTTTTCTGGACCCATTTCAGGTCTTTTTATATATGAAAACCGAGATTTTTTTTTAAATTTTTCTTTTGGTTGTTTCAAAGATTTGAAGTTTTCAAGACAATACCACATATTCGTCAGTGTTGTCAAGTTGAACCGTTAGAATATATATGCAAAACTAGTCAGTTAAACCTGACAAAGCCTATTAACAATCTATATAAGTAGCCTATTAACAATCTGCTGACTCCCAAGACAACCTTCAAAGGAAGCTAAACCTTCTTAAGCTATGAAGTACAATATGTTTTAAGCTTATAAAAATGTTCTTTTCTGTATTGCCGCGACAAGTACTTTATTTTCTAAAACGTATTTACGAGGACACTGAATTTTACACAAAAAATAACTATTTTAAAGCGTAAACTGAAAACCAAACGCCATAAATCTTAGGTGGACGTACCCCCCCCCCCCCTCTCGCAGAAAACCCACAAAAAGCAGTGAGAACAACCAGCTAAGATTTAAAAAAAAAACTTAACAATTTTTTACCTTCCCCCAAATCCGAATCTAGGGTACGTCCCGAGTCCATCTCTGAGTAAGATAGGGATAAAACAAAATTGCTGATACCCCCTTTTTATTTGGTAATTTTAAGGACAAAACTGAAAGCTAATCCGTCGATGAATTTTTCGAATTTTTCGATCGATGCCACTTTCTTGTGCTTTCATTGGTTAATTTGCTTTGTGCTTTGTCCGTAAAATGCCAAATGAAAACAGGAGTTAAGAAGTTTTAATATTTTTTTTTAACTTCTTCAATTTAGAGATCAGATATTCAAAGAAATTGACACAAACTTTTACATTCATAGTGTACAAGTAATACTATGGCTATTGATTAATTGAAATAGCAGTGGACGTGGTCACGGCAAGAAGTCTTGCAGGCGCGATTTTGTTAGTAAGAAAATATGAACTGTTAAATTGGGAGGAAAAAATAAGAGATTTACTGAATTAAATAAAGATTTATTAAATTCTAATAAAGTAAAAAAAAAACGTTAAAAAGGTTTTTAAATTACTTTCATCTCGAAAAAATTTAATTTTTTTCAATTCAAAATGAAATTTTTTCAACTCAAAACGAAAACATGAAGTAGAATTTCGTTCAGCAATCATTATTTATTATAAATTAAACTATAAACAATCGTTATAAATTAATAAGTACTTGGTTTCAGTTAAATTATGAATTCTTTTATGTTGAAATTTAAGAATTTGAACATATTATATTTTTGAACAATTCATAACAGAAAATAAAATCACTTTTCTCGTAATATCAATTTAGAGCATATAAGTATTATCAGATTATGCTGGATTACATAATTATTATTGTTTCAGCTGTAATATGTATTCTGTATTCAAAGTCATAAAAATCAAATTTAAATAAAACTTTCGTACAAACCGATTTAGAAAATCGTAATTTAACGTTTTGTAATTATTTAAATCACCGGGTTTCTAATAAATGCATAAAAATAATTGAAATCGCACTCAGATATATTTATTACGCAAATTAGATTATCAGAACCAGCCTTTAGAAAAATCTAGATATAAAGTTGACAGCTCTAAGAGATGTTTTCCAAATTATGTCCCACCACGTTATCACGTTGAAACAAAGCATTGGGTTATATCTTGGAATGTTTCCATAGCTTCATATCTAGCATAATTTCCTGGCACATTTCTTGAATATTACTTTTAACCACTTTTATTGCATTGCATAAGATACTCTAATTTTTTATTTTTTATTTTTTGCTTTTTTTTTTGCTAGTTTGTTTTTTTTTGCTATTATTTTAGAAATGCTAACTGGAACTACTTATCTGCTGTAAACTTTTTTTTTCCTTAGCTTCAGTTTTGATGAGACTATTTTCTCTTTCGAATTACTTACTGCAGAATGAGCCTGCATTCAGGACTCTAGTTGTTGCATGAAAAAAAAAAACACTTTAAAACACACTTTTATCTCCAAATGTATTGAAAAGCAATAAATACTGTACACAAGGCCGTATCAAAGGGGTTAGGGTGTTTGATCTCCCCCCCCCGAAATGTTTGTCCGACTCGTAAAAACGTAACAAAAATGAATATAAACAAATCTTTGATGCACACTCAAGAACTATGCTGTGTAAGATCTAGCAAAAACCGGTTTGCCTTCCTGGATAGGTTATTATTTACTGATTTTAAATGAGAAACTGCGATGTATGTATATTTTCATTAAATTTCATTTCGTTTAATATGTAGAAGTGGTTAGGGCCTGGGTTAGGTTAGGTTAGTTATTAATATAATGCGTTCTGCGCGGCCTGATTTCCATAATTCTTTGTCGTAGTTTCCATATTGTGTTTTTAAAGTATTATAGTATCATCATGTTTTGGTATATTTTATTAGGATTAACTTAACTTCACTTGCTGAGTGAGTTCCGCTTAACACATAAGCACCATTTTTTCTTGTAACCCCCACCCCCTGAAAAAAAAAATCCCGGATACGTTCTTGATTATACAAATATACTTTTTAAACTGCATGCTTTTGTTCGAAGAGAACAGAAAAAAATTTGTAATTTTTCAGCACAGTTCATATAATTATCCAGTATGATCATTCCCTATCTCACCCATTATAAAAACCCGGACCGGGGTGCGAGTGCTCCAGAGAACGTAGAAACATAAGCGGCGTCAGATCTTTTCACGGGTAGACAAGTCAGACGCGAAACAATCGGAAACAAGTGGAAACCCGCTATTACGAATAATGCACTTTACGCGAAACAATCGGAAACAAGTGGAAACCCGCTATTAATAACTGCACGAAGAAGTGGGAGGAGCTTTTTGTTCGCACCGAGAACGAAGACCAGAAATGATCTGCGATAAGCTTACTGGATAATTATATGAACTGTGTTTTTCAGTAAACTGGAAGAATTGAAATTTCTTCAGACTAGATTAAGGTCGTGAAGCATTAATGACATAATGTTTCAGTCATGGCTAAAGGTCAAATGTGATGATTTCACACTTCTGAAGGGATTTCCGATATCAGTTACCTCAGCTGTGCTCAAAGGGATGGTCAGTAGGGCTATTTAAAAGAGGAGGACGAAAGTGTTTTTCGAACATGTTTCCCATGTGATTTTCCCTTTGAGATACCAAGGACATTAAAATAAAAAAACACTTTTCGTCCCTGGATCTATCATAGGTATAATCATAACTGAAAACTGCGATTTTCAAAGATTTTTCATTTGGTTGTTTCAAGTCCAGTTTTTAGGGCAGTATCAAATTTTGGCCAGTTTTGCCACGTTGAACCATGAAAACCCTCGGAGAGGACATCCGCGAGGACATGTGTATGAGTCCTGGAGTTGCTGGTTATTTGGTTTGGAACAGGGGTCAGTGGCATGACTCTGTTAGCTCAGCCAGAATTAACCAGCTCTAAAGAAATCTGCGGAAGGTAAAAAGAAAACATTTACAATATGTTAATTTTTTAAGGGCAATTACACCTCAAATAAAAGCTACACTCCCTGAAGCTGTTTGGGGCCATATTTTTTAGCTTATTTTTTGTCGATTTTTTCACAGATGTTTTTTTTTCCCCATTTGGTGCCCGCTAGTATCAAAAACAGCATTTTTTTGCCTTTTGATATTTGTGCCTTTTGAGCCTGGTGTGCACACCAGTGAGTTGTGAGTGAGTGGTAGTGAGTTTTGTGCCTGGTGTGCTCGGCCGGCATGGCCTGGGTGTTATCAATGACAATGGAGACGTGTGTTTGATATGTGTGCTGGTCGTGGCCTGTTAGTAGGCGGTTCATGGCTCCCCTGTCGTGAAGTACACAAATATACTTGGACTTAACCTGATGATATTACGAGAAGCCAGATTGACGAAATATTAGTGAAAAAGCAACATAGACGATCGCTGGAGGATGTACGAACTTATCGTGGTGCAGATTCAAGCTCCGACTACCAACTGGGGATTTCCAATTTCAAACTTAAGCTGAAGACCGTGATGAAATACAACAACACTATCAAGTCCTTCGACGTGCAGAAGCTCCGGGACAAGAGTCTTCGACAAGTGTACTGTGTAAATCTTGCTAACAGGTTTGCATGTCTTTTGACGGAGGACACAACTAGAACAGTAAGCGAGAGATGGGAGTCTCATCCCATCAGAAATGGGAGGGAGATGGAGATGGAACAGTAAGCGAGAGATGGGAGTACAATGTGTGTCGGGTACCGCTGAAGAAAACTTTCGGGTATTCGAAAAAGAAAAGTGAGCTGCGAATCAGCAACAAATCTTGGAAACTCATGAATAACCGAAAAAAGGCCAAAATCCTGTTGGAATCGTGCGCGAGAGCGAGTCCACTGTTAAGTACAAAAATCTTTTGAAATCGAAATATAAGGAAGCCCACAAGGCCGTAAAGCGGTCTGTAAGAGCGGACAAACGGCTCTTTCTTGAGACAAAGGCAGCTGAAAGAGGCAGCTGCCAGTAAGGTCAACAGCCGAAACATTCTATCGTATCACAAAGAAAATAGACGGAGATTTCAGAAAGCCGGCTCCTGCGATTGAAAGTAAGGCTGGCCAACTTCTTACAAAAAAGGAAGGCATTGATAAGATATGGAAATAATACTTCAATGAGGTACTGAACTTTCCGCCGCCTACGAACCTGTATCTCCTCCAGCTGAGTTACTGTTTTTACAACTTGACATAAGCGTGCTTGAAGTCAAGGCAGTATTGCATAAAGCATAAGAATGACAAAGCTTCAAGGGTTGGCGGCTTAGAGCCTGAACTCTAAAAAAAAAAGTATGAACTGAAGCCATGGCCAAGCCCCTTCACCCGGCTGTTACTCAGATATGGGAAATTGAAATATTCCCATCGATTGGAAAAAAGGGGTTATTGTCAAGCTCTTTAAGAAAGGCAGAACAACCGACTGCAATAATTTGCGAGATATCACTCTTCAGTCTGTAGAGAGTAAAATTTTGTCTCAAGTACTACTCAACCGCATTCAGTCAAAAGTTGAGGCAATACTACGAGATGAGCAACATAGTTTTCGACCAGGGAGATCGTTCGCTGATTTGATATTCATTTTGAGGATACTCATAGAAGAACCAAATGAATGGCAAACTGAGATTATTATTGCCTTCATTGACTTTTTGAGGGCGTTTGACTCAATCTACAGAGACTCACTATGGAGAATACCACAGTATTATAGATTCCCTGACAAGATTGTCCGTATGATTGTCACGCTATGCGAGAATCAGTTAGGTGCTGTACCGACAGATGATGGGGAACTTACCGAATGGTTCAGTGGGAAGTCTGGTTTCCGCCAATGATGTATCCTTTCCCCAGGACTATTTGCTATACTCATCGACAATATACATCGAATATGTAGCTTCGCAAGTGGAATCAGGCTGAAACAATTCCACACATTCTATGACGGTCATTTTGCTGACGGTCTAACCCTTCTATCTCATTTAAGAGAGGAGCTGCAGAAGAATATCGCAGTGAACTCTAGCACGGCCAAGCGAGCTGGTATTTCAATCAGTACACAGAAAACAAAATTCATACAAAACAACGTCAATACCCTACCTGTCCCACCATTCAAAGTCAGATCCGATGTACTGAGGAGGTTGAAGAGTTCAAGTACCTTGGTAGTGTCATTAAATGTGGGGAAGCCTTGAGCGGAAAATTCCCAAATGCATTGCATGCGCAGGAAGCGCCTAGAATAAACTAAGAAATATGTGGAAGAATTCAGCATACTTCCTGAAGCTCTGGCTCTTCAATAGTACCGACCTCTCCGCACTAATGTACGGATGCGAATCTTGGGCGTTAGTAGTAAGGGCCAAATTAGTTAAAAACCTACACGCACTTTCACAAGCCTGAGGCATGGATATGAGTGTATATTTTCAAGTAATTGGGTTACCAGGGCCATTTACATATTACAATGAACTCTACATAGCTTGGCAGACATGTTTTTTATTATGACATCGATTTTTTGTGTGTCAGTCGATTAGAGAAAGTTGGTGGTTAGTCCAATATAATAACTTGATTGGTCGGTTTTCTAAAAAAAAAACTTGGCATGGTATAATGTACTCAATTAAAAAAAAAAACCCGATATTATGTCCCTACACTGCATTCCAATTTTCATTATGTTTTAAGACATTGTTTATAGTACACCCTATATTTTTAACTTTTGAAAACAATGGATTTGTCAATTTTCAATGTGAGTTTAAAAGTTTTAATAGTTTTGAAAAACAGTTTTTTATCTTTCAGGAACAAGCTTTTTCCTAACATGATGTATTTTTCTGCTTTGAATGAAAAGCTTGCATGTTACAAAGAGTGTGAGAGTTTGGGGGGGGGGTTAAATTTCACAGGTTCTTGCTATAAACGGGGTTTGTCTAATTCCGATGTCACGGTGGATGACTTTGGGAAAAAAAAAATAGCGTGGGAAGGGGCCTAGTTGCCCTCCATTTTTTTTTGGTTACTTAAAAAGGACATTAGAACTTTTAATTTCCGTTCGAATGAGGCTCCAGATAGGAGCTTTTAACTTCTATAGTAGGGTTCTCTGATGGTGTGATTTTCATTAAAGTTCTACGAGTTTTAGAGGGTGTTTTCCCCCTTTTTCGACAACAAGGCAATTTTTCTCGGGCGCGTAACTTTTGACCGCTATAGCTAAACTTAATGAAACTGATATATTTGAAATCATAAGGATTCGCTCTTTACGCTAAAGTTTTTTATTGTTTAAAAAAAAAATAAAGTTGTGAGACAAGGTCAAACTTTAGGGTAAAGAGCGATGCGTTGAGGAGGGGGCAGTCCCTTTCATATAGGGAATAATTTCTGTTCGTTTTAATGTCGCTTCTTACTTTCAGTTTAAAAAACTTGTTTTTTTTATTTAATTTCTGGTCGTTTTTTAGTTAATGCAGCTTTTATTTGCATAAAAATTTTACTTTTCTTTTGTTAAATGGATCTCTTTACAAATTAACTTACGTAACTAACTTCTATATTCGTGTATTTTTCTTCTGGCAAAAAAATACAAAGTTGCAGATTTTTGCAGATATGAGCTTGAAAGCTATGTAATAGAGTTTTCTGATACGCTGAATCTGACGGTGTGATTTCATTAGAATTCATTCACTTGTAGGGGGTGTTTCCCCCCTCTTAAAAAAAAAAAAAAAAAAAAAAAAAAAAAAATCGGGTAAATTTTTCTCAGGCTCGTAGCCTTTGATGAGCAATACTAAACGTAATAAAATTTATATATATTTAGAATCAGCATTAAAAACACATTCTTTTGATACATTTATTAACATCGAAATTCCTTTTTTTAAAAGTTTGGATTACTATTGAGCCGTGTCGCTTGTTTTTATATGTGTTTTTTTCTATTACGTATATGTTATTACGTATATGAGGGGGAGGCTTCTCCCCTTAGTCAATACCACACTTTTTACGTTAAAAGTCTAAAAAAAAAATTTGATTCACAGCCCTCTGAATCACAAAGACCATTTTTAATCAGAATAGATAGCTCTTTTGAAAGCACTAAAAAAATTGTAGCGTAAAGAGCGAGGTATTGACTTGGGAGAGAACCCCCTCACATACATTATAATTTCTGTTCGTTTTTATTTAGCAGTATGAAATTAATAATAGGAGCACCTTAATGAGCAATAAACAAGAGGAGGAGGAGGACAAAATTTGACCTCTTAACCATTTATCCAACAAAATGGAAAAAGGGTTGTTTTTTTCATGCTAAATTTTGCCTTTTTTTTTCAAGGAAGCGGATGCGTGCAATAACCCCCCTTCTGAAAGAAAGCAAGATGGAGCGAAGCTGTATTAATGCAAGCCGCAAGACTATCAATTATCAAATATGCCGGTAGAATTACACACGATCTGTACCAGCCAACGACCATCCAACTTATAGTGCCAGAGCCCTCTAACCCCAGTGTTAGCTCCACGCAAGCTGGAAGGAAGTTGAAGAGAGAATGGACTGCTTCTCATAATGCCTCAGCTCAGCCTACTGAAGATCGTGAGCTTGACCCCCTTCATGTTTTTGCCAAGGAGTTCAGATGTAGAAGTCCAGTCAGAATTTGTAAGTATATACATAATTTTTTCTATCCCTATTTTCAAAAATAAGGTAAATTTTCTCAGGCGCATAGCTTTTGATGAGTAAAACTTAAATGTGTTTCTAAACTATTCTATAATAATTCTATTTCATTTTCTTTCATTAACCAAATTAGCAGTATATAATGGAATGCTTATAACACTGAAATAGCTTATCATACATTTCTAAAAAACCTTACCTTGTAACTTCTCTCTTCTAACCTAGACGTTTTTCTAATGCAATAATCCAATATTCCTTTAGAGAAACTAACTATATGAAAACATACAATTCGCTATTTCACAAATGACAACAAATCTTAAACTGCTATATATTTTGCAGTAAGCTTTTGCACGCATCCGGTGCTTATCAAATCTCCCATCGTTACATCTGAATTTTAATCCGATTGACAGGTATAATTTGAATTTAAGTGGGGTTCTTGTGACAGGATGTGTATTTCCGATAAGATATATTAAACACATCGGAAGAAGGTTTTTAATAATCTCCAATTATGTCTTCACAGCGTTGTCAAGAAACATTATTTGGGGTGAACTCATTTCATTGAAACACTTAGGTGTTTTCGAGAAAGAATTTGAGGGTGTTCTATTTGAACAGTGTTGTGAAGTCCGATATCCCAACTCGAAAGGGTATCGATCCTCCTACCTCGAAGGAAGCTCCCGGTTCCCAAGGGTCCTTACAGAGGGGGGCTCTAAAAAGGACCATCCAGCATTTTAATTGCACTTTAATTGATGATATGGATGGAGAAAAAAAAGTTCTTCTCTCTCTTACAATCATTTATTTAGCCCAGCTCAACTATGTCCAAAACTTCAAACAAATCCGTTGCCAAAAGACAGAGGAAAATTCGGGTTGTTGAGAGAGTTACACCACCAACCGCCGACGTATGGGATTCGTGTCCATTAACTGAAGCTGAGGAGCAAGTGTTCATACAGCATACCGCGTCAGTTGAACAATGGTCAAATTTCATTGAGAGTTATATTGAAGAGGGTCAAGCAGTAGAATTGGACCCATATTTTGCATTTTTATTCTAAAAATTTTTGGAATAAAACCATTAGTTTTTTTTATCATTCTCTTGTTCTAACTTAGCCTTCTAAGAATAAGACTACATTTTCCTGACTAAAACAATATATATATATATATATTTTTTTTTAACATGTTCAGTTGCCATAATGAAAGACATATGGCAATGTAACTTTTTTCTTCTTCTTTTAATTGTTCAGGTGGTGGTGTGGGACAATGACTATGAGAAATTGACATAGTTTTTTAACTTTATAAAAAAATAATGCTTATTTTACATAAAAAAATAAAACTTTTTTTTTCTACAGATTAAAGATATAGCACCACCACCGACACCGTTGAGTGATGAAGCAAGTGTATTTACAGGACCAATTTTGTCACCACCACCGGAGTTCAGCGATGAAGCTACACTAGTCTAGAGGATATGAAGTGGCATAGGGGGTTCCTTAATGATGTTTTTGGGGAAATGGCTAGCCTGGATGACTTAAGCTGTGATATTGACATGCTTGAGGATCCGGAGTGGACAGATAGTTTTTATGCGTGAACATTTAGGTGATGCTACTAGTGCATCTGAACCGGTTCCTCATAACGAAATTCCATCACAGGTCAATACAGGCTGGCTCGACCAATTGTCCCCAAACACCTTGGAATATGTACTAGGGGACCTCATGCCACATCCCCCCAATGTGATTGAACAGACTGGGAGTGGTGGTGTTGTTATTGACAATTCCCTGTCACCCGCAACCATTCCACTTAATGATATAGATAGTAGTAGTAATACAAAAGCAACAGTATCCCCTCTTCCGGATTTTTTTCTGTCCAACTCTGCCTTGCATCACACATTGGTCTACAGCTCCAAATTCGGTGACCCCTTCAACTCTCTAGTGTCGGGGGATATAATAACAGATCCCCTGGCCATTACACATTCATATACTGATAAGATTCGAGCCATTCTTGAACAACAAATGGGGGTGTGGGGAGTGGGGGTCAGTTTAAAAGCATCAATAGCACTAAAAATATTTTTTTTAAATGAAAGTGCGGGTGAGATGTATTCGAAATACTTGCACACAGAGATCTTGGCAATACACCCGCATTTATCAAATTATGGGGAGGTTTTTCTAAATTGGGCTAATAGTATTCAAAGTAAGTGGGAAAATTATAACGAGGGGGGGTAGTGGATCTGTGGTTTTATTTATTGAAAGTTTAAATGTTAACATTTGTAGGTTTAAAAGGGATTTTATTGTAAGAGGTAGGCATGGGGGAGGGAGGGCAATTGAATTAAAATATCATTCAGATTTAGAGGGGTGTAGGGGGATACAACGAATCTGTTTCGATACGAGGCTGCAGTGTTTCAAGTATGCGTTTTTAATTGCGGCATACAGACCTCTGCGCAATGATGCCACTAAGAAAAAGTTGGACAAAATGGCAGTTAATGGTAGGGAGGGTTCAAAGTTCCCCAAAGTAAATTTTAATTGTTTAAATGGTCAATATCCCGTGACACTAAAAGGAATAGATATTTTTGAGCGGGCTAATGCACATTTAAAGATTGGTGTCACGGTGTTACAGTATGAACCAGAATTTGAAGAGGGTCAGCGTTCCGATAAGAAGGGTGTATTATTTCCAGTGCGGGCTCCTTCAATTGAATCAGTAGAACATTGGGTGTGGCTTTTATACACCCCACCCAAAGACTCCGATTCAATTGGTCATTTCAATCCGATTACGGATATTAGTAGGGTTTTATGTGAGGGGGCGTGGGGGTGTGTGTTATTACTGTCCAACATGTCGCTCAAGATTTCGCTCTGATTTAAATTTAAAGCATCACATGAAACACTGTAAACGTCATGGATACCAGGCTGTGGAGACGGTAAGCGGAGATAGAGCGATCTTACGTTTTAAAAATTTTCAAAACACGCTCCTGCAGAGCAATAAGATCGCTTTGGACTGCGAAGCTAAGCTGACAGACGTGTGCGATCCGTCAAATTCAAATCGTGTTAAAATACATGAAGCCATAGGGGTCTCTTACGCTCACGCGCAACGAGATTCCAATAATACCATGCAAGTGTTGGAGGTAGTTGAGATGTTGAGTGACGGTGAAGACTGCATGCGCTCGGCATTGGTCAGTCTAATCAAAACAGCGAACGGTGCAATTTCGCGCCTTCGTTATACAAACTATCCTATGCTCCTATCTCCAGATGACATAGTGGCCATTAGAAATCGTAAAATGTGTTGGGTTTGCAAGGGAGAATTTGATGATGGTGTTGGGAATGGGGGGAGGAGGAAGGTGATCGACCATGATCATTTGTGGCAGGAAATTACATCGGGAGGGAGTAACTTTAGAGGGGTAGCACACCAGTCATGCAATTTAAACGTTAGACAACAATATTTCGTACCTGTTTTTATACACAATTCCAATTACGACTTAAAGTTTGTTCTTCCGGCGTTGGCCCGCATTGCCAAGGGAGGAGTTGTAGATGACGCATGGATAGATGGTTCTTTTTCATATAATATCATACCCAAATCATCGGAGAAGCTACTGCTGCTAGAATTCATGTGGAAAACAGTTGACAAGGGTAACACGTGCCTGAATAAAATCCGTTTTTTAGACTCTTTCAGCTTCTTCCCCAAATCTTTAAGTCAATTGATTCAGGTGCAGAAAAGTGACAATTTTGATAGCTTCCCCTCCTCAAACAGCGCTTCCCCGATGATGAAATGTATGATTTATTAACGTGTAAGGGTATATATCCATATGATTATTACAACTCTGGCTCGAGGCTAGATGAGGTGTCACTACCGCCCATTGAAGCTTTTTACAATTCTCTTACTGAGAGTGAGTGCACCACTAGCGACTACGAATTTGCTAAGAGGGTTTGGGCAAAGGGCGGATGTAAAAATGGGTGGGATTATTGTAAACTTTACTTGGCCAGTGACGTACTCACTCTTCTGGATATTGTGTGCAAAAATACGGATAAATCTATGGGGAATTTGGGTTGGATTTAGGTTATTATTTTTCCACTCCCCATTTGGTGATGGACTTGATACTTTAAAATCAGCAAAGAAGAAATAGGTCTGATCGCCGATGTGGATCAGCATCTGTTTGTAGAGAGATCAATGAGGGGTGGGTATGTTTTTCACGGGGATCGTATCATGAAAACTGATCCGAGTGGACAGCACACCGATGAAAAGTCGGACGCAGTTTTTTTGGATATGAATTCTCTTTACCCATCGGCAATGTCTCACTACTGTTTGCCGTGTGGCAATTATAAATGGCTTGACAATCCCTGTGCTTCGAATTTCCCCGACATTGCCAGTGTTGAGGAGAATGGGGCACAGGGATGGTTTTTTTTTTGAAATTGACGGTGAAATACCCATGGAAATCCATGACTCGGTAAAAGACTTTGTTTTTCCGTGCATAAATAGACCGGTGGGTAGGGACTCTCTGAGCCCCTACAATTTATCTTTAGTAGAGGACGGGAGTATGCACTGGGTACCTTTAAAACAAAAACTAATTGCCGATCTCAACCCGAAACAGAATATCGTTGTTCATCACGTGCTGTTGAAATGGACGGTGTCCAATGGTTTCAAGGTCACAAAGATTCATAGAGCCCTCCAATTTGATCAAAAGCCTTACATGAAAACGTTTATTGACACCTTTGTCAGTAAGCGTTCACAAGCGAAAACGAAAGTTGAAAAAGAAGTCTATAAACTCATTTTGAACTCAGCTTTCGGTAAATGTGCGAGAGCGTACGACACAGAAGTCGATGTGACATTGTAACCAACCCCAAAGATTGTGCTCGAATCATTGCGGATCCAAACTTCACATCGTTCACAATCATAGACTCCAATATGGTGCTCCTACATCGCAAGAAAAGAAACATTGTATTAAATAAAAATATTGCGGGCGGAAGTGCAATAACTGAAATATCCAAGAAACTCATGTTGTCATTTTATTATAATGTATTCAAGGTACAGTGGCCGATTGAGGGACAAGTTCAAGTGTACTACGGGGACACTGATTCACTCCTGTTAAAAGTCAAAACTGAAAATCTATTGAATGATTTGGAAAATGGCGAGTACATTAGCTCACGAATGTACTACACTAATTGGGACGAATCCCTCTACCCAGAGCTAGTGAAACGCCAGGCCCCAAATCAATTGTTAATGTTAAAATCTGAAACGGGTAGCGATCTGATATCCAGTGGTGTGTTTCCTGGACCGAAGGTATACTGTGTGGAAACGCACGGCAAGGATATCAAACAAGTTTGCAAGGGGGTACCTACACACTTTGTAAAAAATAATTTCGACATGAGTGTGTATAGAAACTGTGTGGAACGTAGTTTAGTGCCAAGGGCGAAAGTCATGGCGATTCGCTCTTTACAATTTAAAAAACTACACAGTTAGAGTTGAGAAAAACGCCATGTCTGCCATATCGGACAAAGTCTATGTACTTGAGGATGGTGTGAAGGTACTACCACACGGTCATTATTTAATTTCAGACCGAGTTGAATGTACAGAGTACAGAAAACAACTCGGTCTAGAAAAATTAACTTAAATTCACTAAAAAAAAAAAGTATAAATTGGGTGGGAGGGTTTTTTTTTTGGGTAATTAGGTTTTTTTTTAATTCTTTTTTTTTCTTTATCACAATCAATTTTCAATGTGTGTGTGTGTGTGTGTGTTTGCAAGGCAGATCAATTTCCACTATTTAATGCCAGCCCCGGCCCGGGCCCGCCGCAGCGGGCCCCGTGCCCGGCGCTTCCTGGCCCCGGCCGCCGCAGCGGCCTCCCCCGGGGTCGGGGGGGGGGGGACCCCAAAATTTAAAATGTTGTAAGTAAAAGTGTATGATATTATTTCACAAGTGTGTGTGTGCATTAGTCCAATAAATGTTGTTTTTTTATAAATAAATAAATAAAAAAAAAGTGTATTTATTTAAGTGTTTTTTTTCTAGCGGTTATGTAAATGTTGTATTTTTTATTATAAATAAATTAAAAAAAAGTGTTTTTTTTCATGTTTAATGTGCCTTTTTCAATGTAGTATTATTTTTTTAAGTATTGTTACCTTTTTATGTATATAATAAAAGAAAATATTATTCTTTATTCTTCTTCTTCTCGTTATTATCCTTGAACGGAGTAGTAGTAATAGGGAAATTATTTAGTCATTAGACAGCCATAGTCTACAGTTAGTTGTCCAGGTGAACTGTTGAAGGGAACATGTATCAATTTAAAACACCATTCAGATCGTTTCTGTGTGGACCGTCAATGTCGGGCAAAACAACACTCTTAACTAAAATAATTAAAAATTGTGATAAAATGTTTGTGGAAAAGCCGAAAAAAATCTACTATTGCTATAGTATTTGGCAGGAGTCATATGATAAAATAAAAGCGATTGCCACCACCATGGGGTTGGTGCAGATACAATTCATACAGGGACTTGATGTTTTCAGCATTATTGAACAAAACTCTTGGTTGATCATTGACGATCTGGCTGAATCTATTGAACAATGGTCCCAGGAAATGCTACAACTGTTCACTGTTCGATCTCATCATGAACAGATTTCCGTTACTCTGGTTCTACACAATCTCTTTCATCAGAGCAAATGTATGCGAACACTTGCATTGAACTGCACCTACTATATCATCTACAGAGTTGTTCGTGATTCTAGCTCGCTAATAACTCTCAATAAACAAATCTATCCCGGAGCCCCCAAATTTCTGCTCTCAGCATACAATCAGGCAACTAATAATCCCTACGGCTACATCCTATTGGATCTTAATCAAAATACACCCGAGGATCTGCGTGTAGTCACAGATATTTTTGACAATGAAATTACAGTATATCTCCCCGTGAACACTAAAAAGACCTATTAGTTGCTATCATGACACTGAAGAAACTACATGAAAATAGACATTTGTTTTCAGTTCTAAGCACTTCAAAACCTCCGCTTAGGAAAGCAATACTCAAGCACGGTATTGACAATGATTTCATTAATCTAATATCCGAACTTTGTTTAAATTTGATCGAGGGTAATGTTCAACTGCCAGAAGTAGTTAAGCAACAGGCAAAGCAACATCGTTCCATTGTACGTACATTGGCCTCTAAAAAGAAAGGAAAGAATTTCAAAAGGAAACGACTTCTTCAGGCGGGCGGTAGCTTTTTCACACTTTTACTGCCAATAATTGCAGGACTTGTAAACTGTTTTTTCTCTAGAAAGAGAGAGAGAATGGCAAAACCCTATAAATTGACTCCAATAGAACTCGCTCTCTCACCCGTCGAACACTTTGAGAACAATCTGAGTAAATTCCTTGACAATGAGAATATTGAGGATGATATAAAAAACTGCTTTTACTTCAAGATGCACTTCGCCGAGTGGACAAACACAAGTCCTATCGGTCGAAGCCCACTGCCGCTGGTGGTGGTGATCCCAAAAAAGAATCATCTCCTCAAGAGTCCGCTGCTGCTGCTGCTGGAACACAATTAAAGAAGGAGGAATTGGATTCAATTGTATTGAAAATTGGAAATCTAATGCCCCACTCATATCGCGAACAAAGTAAACGACTCCTAGCCTATCTCTTGGAAAGTGATCACATTCAAGTTGAGAGCAATGGGACAGGGATTATAATTCAGGGCAAGAGCTATAATCTACTCGATTTAATCTATGATATGGTTACAAATCGTAAAGGACTATTATCATTTGACGCTCATCTATACAACTTTCTAAATACATTAAACTTCCCCAAAAGTCTTATTGGCAATAGACAAATTCTAAAAAAATTAAATGAACATGCATCATCATCATCATCATCATCATCATCAACATTGACACCATTCAAAAATGAACTTGAAGAAGAAGAAGATTTTAAATCAATTTTGGAAAATACTAGCACACCGCTGATAGCTAGACAAAAGCGAAGACGTATCAAGTCAACGTCACCACCAGCCAGTATACAAAAGAGTAGCGGACGTTACACAACGTGTTTACGTTCAAAATGGTTGAAGTTCTGAAAGGTGTTTATGAAAATATTGGTGAGGCGGGGAGTTTTAAGTTCCTCCACCACTCTTTCCAAAGTCACTGGTGTTCACACTAAAAGTGTACAAGACTATCTACAAAATGAATCAAGTTACACTCTGCATAGAAATCATAGACTTCGTGCCAATCAATATCGAAAAACTAAAGCCTTTTACCCATTGCATATAATACAAGCAGATCTCCTGACTCTAGATGAGCTTCAACGACGTCACAATACACCGTACAAGTACATCCTACTTGCAATCAGTGTTTATAGTCGTTATGCATATGCAATTCCATTGCGATCAAAGAGAGGTGTTGAAGTTGCTCAGGCCATTGAAAGTATTCTCGAATAGGATTCATATAAAAAAATTCAAACGGATCGCGGTAGTGAATTTGTTAATCCCCATGTTGCGAAAGTACTAGAGAAATATAGTACACTGCTCTATCATAGTCACAGTCCTATAAAGGCTGCAATGGCCGAACGATTGATAAGAACTATTCGACTTTTAATTTCAAGATATTGTACATTGAAAAATACACCGGCTTTTATTCATGATCTTGACAAAATCATGTTGATTTATAATCAACGACCTCATCGATCATTGTCCAACTCTACACCAACGGAAGTTCATCATTCTGATCATGATACAATTGACACCTTTCTTAAACAGTATTCCAATGAATCGTCGGCTGTCACGAAGAAGATGAAAAATAAATTCAATGTTGGTGATACCGTTCGAATTAATAGAAAACAACTAATGTTTTTGAAAAGGGGAATTACTTGTGGTTCACCGAACTTTTAAAGTGGCAAAAATCCTAGACACTAAACCCCATAACTTATCGCCTGCGTGATACCAAAGATGAAGAGATTCTCGGCGGGTTTTATGACTATGAATTGCAAAAAGTTAAAAATGCTAGTGAAATCTATCAAATTGAAAAGATATTAAAGACACGTACTCGCAGGGATAAGAAACAGTTACTTGTTCGGTGGCTAGGATACAACTCTGATTTTGATTCTTGGATCGGTGTTGAAGATATTGACAATGCCCATGATTTCTATGTAACATTCATGTCCAACGTTTCCGATCCTCTCTACAATGACTTGAATACGACAAGTGATTTTTGGACAAAACTCTCCCCCGCCATCAAATTTGACGGTGCATATGAAGTGGATCTTGTCGACTGTATTCTCAAAAATACCTATGACATCCTGAGAAAGGATCGTGTGTATGATATAAAAGTTATACCATTCGATTGGACACTCTTTGTCGACTATGAATGGGTTGAAGCACTTAAATCTACTGAATATCCACATGCCAAATTGAAATATATTGAATATGGGAGATTTGTGTCGTACAATCAATAGAAAAATCTCGTATCGTGGGAATGGAAAATTCCATTTTAATTATTCATTGGAACATGATAGGATTTACATTACCTCACCTGTTGACACCGAAATAATTATTCTCAATGATAATCTGAGAGATGTTCTTCGCTTTAAACAGAATATGATCAATGGGAAAAATGCTGGCACCGTTTACGGGATGAATCAAGTTATTTTTGCTGATTATCCACCTGGTTTGGCCTCGGACTCTTGCATATTTCTCTATGCATCCTTTGTGGAAACGTCGAGAGTCGGTAATTCAAATGTCCCCCTCCTACGTGTTCTTGAAACGAAAAACAACTCATGAACTTGTTCATCACTATAATATAAAGCATCTTCAGTATGTTCCTGTAAACACTTCGTATTTGGAACTCTGTCAGTTAACACTAAGAAGTGAATTGGGTGATCCTCTAGCAATAACAAAAAGGCTTAGCAGTGATTACATGTCATTTTCGACCCATTGTCAACGACAGTACAATCACCTAAAATGAACAATAGGAGAATTCCATTTGTCTGCCCCGATATCGATTGTTATGTTGGTGCTTTGAGTCCACGTCAAATAGGTAGTGGATTGGACTACTACAAGGGGCGTACTACAATGTCTGGCTATGGTCTTGGTAGCTGGTTTGCTAGGCTATTTCGTTCTGCACTACCCCTTGCCAGAAAATATCTTGTACCTGCTGCATCAAATTTTGCTGCCTCCACACTACAGGACTGGGGGTCGGGCAAGAATTTCAAGGAGAGTGTTAAGGAAAATATTAGATCTTCAGCAAGAGCCGTTGGTGAGCAACTAAAATCTCGACAAAACGGGGAGGGATTGAAAAGGATGCGTTCACGTCATTCACTCATCAGTCTCCACCCAGGCAGGAAGCAAAGGACATCAACAAAGACTTTGAGGAATAAAACAAGGAAGACCAATAAGCAGAAGAAGAAGAAAAAGATTGTTAGATCAAAGAAGGATTTCTTCTCTTAAGATGACTTATCTCCCTCACAAGGAATCATATCCATCAATTAGTTCCTCATTGAATCTATTCAATGCTGAAAATGTTGATGTCAGTGTCAAGTATGGCTACTATGAACAATTTCACCCCCAACAACCCCTCTCGGAAAATATACACTTTCAAATATTTTCCAATGAAGACTATTTCATTGATTTGTCGTCAACATTTATTGATTTAAATGTTGTGGTGAAGAAAAAGTCAGATAATACAACTCCAAATGCCGGCGATGGTCTCTCCTACGAGAACTGTATTCTACACAACCTATTCAAACAAATTAATGTATTTATTAATGGAACATTGGTGAGCACTAGCAATAATTTATCAAACTATGCAAGTTACATACAATTTATGATGATGACACCAAAGGCATACAAGGAGTTGAGAGGACAATCATTGGGCTATGAATATCGATCAGGTGTTGATACTGACGGTGAGTTGACTACTGCAGTGACCCAGGAGTATCATCTAGTTGGAAAATTAAATCATGAGATATTCAATATATCCCAATGGCTACCCCCCCAATGTCAAGATTGACATAATGTTACAGATGGCCCCATCGAATTTCATTTTGAGAAAAACACTTCCTGCAGCACCCGATGCAAATGTCATTATCACATCGGCAATTCTCCACGTCCGAAAACAACAAGTTATGAGCTCTGTTGCATTGGCAGTGGAAAAACTAAGAGCCAATGGCAACAACATTAAACTTCTTGTTCCCATACGATCACCAATCAACGTCACATTGCCACCGGCTCTCGTAGCTATAGCGATTCATCATTTATCAATGGAGAAATCCCATCAAAATTGGCTTTGGCCTTTGTGAAGAGTGGTAGTGCCGTTGGATCCTGGACTGAATCCCCTCATGATTTTAATTTTTTCGGTCTATCTAGCCTTGTGTGCAAAGTGAATGGTATTCCACTGTACACTCTATCATTTGACAAAAAATCCTATAGAACTCTGTACGAGTTGACAATGCAATCCCTAGATCATGACTCTCAACTATTTGAAAATGGAGTAACCGATTCAATGTTTTCAAAAAAATCATGGGGTTATTGTTTTGGATTTGTCAGGCACAGAGGATATGAGCATAGTACGAACAGGGAATGTACGTTTAGAGTGTACATTTGCCAATGCTCTGACTGAGAGTATCACGCTAATATCACTGAGTCAATTTGAACCTATTGGGAAATCACACCCGACGGCAGTGTTCTACTAGACCTAGCACCATGAACACAAACCAAATAATCAACGTATTTAGTATGGATCCATACATGTCCCAGTACAAGTCCTATTGCATACCTTCGGACTTCATTGAAAAAATTCCAAGTGTTAACAATACCCTAATCATTGTTAATAGCAGTCCATCGACTTTGAAGACCGGTCATTGGCTATGCATCTTTCAGACAGCGAAGAATATTGAATTTTTTGATCCTCTTGGCCTATCGTATAAATTCTACGCGCCATACATCAGCAACTTTATTGAAAGCAGGGGGAAAACCATTATTCAAAATCAACGAAGAGTACAGGATTTAACGACTAAGACATGTGGCTTTCATGTACTACTCTTTTTCATGTTCAGATGTCGTGGCTACACCTACAAGCAGTTTCTCAACATCTACGTTGACTTACCTCAATTGAACGACTTTCTAGTGGAGAATATACTTACAAGTGTATTTAATATTGATTTTAGTGCCCTAAGAATAAAAAGTTCTAAAGATGTATGTGAAATTGTTTATTAATAAAAATTTATATACATGATAAAACGACTTTTCTACTCTTTAGATTTCATCCACTACTAGGTATTTGTCAACAACAACTAGTGCAGGTAGATTATCTGAATTCACAGTGTACTGATCCTGATGTACTGCAATGTCAGGGTCACATTTTCTACAGTAGAGTGTGACTTCACTCTTGTCATATCTCTTTGTATAGTCAATGATACTATTCTCATTCATTCTATAGAATTCACATGTTTCAATTTGCTTATTTGAAGCAATTTCACAAACAGTGTCCTCAAGTGTCGAATCACATTCCGTCACAGCCAAATAAAAATCAGTGGGCTTATAATCATAACACCCAGTGTCTTCACAACGATGACGTAGAAACCATATTCTTTTGTTGTTCCAACAGTTGAATCGTTGACCCGGTTCCTCCTCCCAGAACAATCTAAAACCACGACGATACCAATCTCGTAGCAATAAACTAAAATCACGGTTAGGATTCTTTCCAATCATACCGGGATATGTACTCTCCCACTGATTACATTTATCATAATGACAATTGGAGCATAGGTGACCTCTAGGATGAGAGTCACACACCTCTTCAAGACAGGAATTACAACCTTTAATTTGTACAGCATATCCTCTATGCAATTTACACGGGTTGCACAATCTACACTTTTCATCATACTCCTCAATCATTGTGCAATTCTCACATGATGATGACCAGCTGCCCAGTGAGTACATACATAACGGACATGTATGGAACATTTTGTCATGTGTTGACACTCTCACTACCACAATGAAACTGAGCTAGCAACAAAAAAAAATTGTCTGAGATAGAGAGAGAGAGAGGAGTAAATCATCCTTGAGCACCATCTTTCTCATGAAAAAAGTCCTAAATTTCAAAACTAATGTTTAAAAGCATATCCACAATATCATTTTGCCGTGTTGTGATCAATATATCAATAAATTGTGTAAATGCATTTGGACCACGATGTAGAAGCTTCATACAATAGTCTAATGATGGAGAATCAGTTTTCATTATATCATCAAGCATCCCCCGAGAAAATATCTTCCTTTGAATAGACAACTCTAGAAAATCAACATCTAGAATCAAACGTTTTTCCATAAGAACTAGATTCCTCATGATTCGCTCTTTCTCGAATCTATCCATTTTTTCTAGAGTCCTAACTCTCTCACAACCAATTTTCAGACTAACCAGAGTTTCTTTTTGTATTCTAGAAAATATACGCTAGTCTACTATAGAAAGAAAAAATACCATTGATTTAGAAACATTTTTATTGAACATAATTACAATAATAATAATATTCACTGTTGCATTTTGTTCTCATCAATATATTTCGATAGGACATCTAATGCTGACCGAAGTTTATTTATGGAGAATATTCACTTTTCCAGCAAAACATAGTTGCTCCTCCTGCTTAAACTTGCTTAATGATATCACATATCTCGCATACATAATGTCCCATTCAAGGCATAGTCTACAGCCAGCGGTTATTTCCACAGCTACATTGGGTACTCGTATATCGTTGCTGCTGCTGCTGTCGGTTCCATCATTAATCTCCAATAGTGTAAATGCACCACTCATTTTTTCTCCACTAATATCCTCTCAAATAAACTATTCTCTCTCTGAATTCAATTCTCCTACTAATAAGAACTACAATGAAAATTACTCCTTATATCCGAATCCAACTACTAATCAAGTAGTTAGTGTGACCGTCGCTCTCTCTCTGTTTGACCTCCAAAAAATGGGTGTGTTACCTCAGAAAACCCGCCTGGTAAGGTAAGTATCGTTCATTGTAATAGGTAAATGACCCTGGTAACCCAATTACTTGAAAATATACACACATATCCATGCCTCAGGCTTGTGAAAGTGCATGTAGGTTTTTAACTAATTGGGCCCTTACTACTGGCGTTGACTAAGCAGCTGGAAAAGCGAATCCAGGGTTTTGAGGACATCTGTCTTGGGCGCATTCTTGGTATCCAGTGGACTTATAAGATCACAAACGCCTTTATACGAGAAAAAAAAGCAGTTGTTTGCCCGTGATGGACAGAATTGTAGCTAATCGATGGCGTTATAGGGGTCACATGGTGAGGATGGATGAGGGCCGCCTACCCCATGATTTGTGATTTAAAAATTTGTTTATATGCATTTTGTTGCAATTTTACGATTCGGACGAACATTTCATTGGGAGGGGGCGGGGGGGGGGGGGGGGGGTCAAGCCCCATAACCCCCCGCCGCCCATGAATACGGCCTTGACAGCAACAGTACTGAAACAATAGATGGAGATGCGGTGCCTTAAAAAATTTCGTCCGACATAAACCTTTTTAGTTTGTTTGGATAAACTATTTAATTTTATTGGGAAGTCTTGCCATAACTTGTATAGCTTTGATAAGAGATCCGAATAAATGACCAAAAACCAACACTAACTTTCCACTAATCTTAGAAAAACCATTTAACTTCTCGGGTTTTGTGCCGAAGATAGAGACAATTAGTTTTTTAATGAAACAGGAATGGGCAGTTCCTAAAAGTGTTGTAGAATAACTTCTAGGCAAACACTAAAAATCAGTTCAAGGGAATTATCATCTGAGCAATTTGGCCGCTTTGGGAATTCTCTGTGGTGCCATTCGCTTTGATTTAAAAGCTACCGACAAAAGGGACTTTTAATTTTCCTGTCGTTTCAGTCAAATTTCATAGTTTAACCGCAAATTCACGATAGCTCGCCCTTTGGGAGAATTTGTATGGTCCCTTTGTATTTGTGATGGTCAGCCGAAGCTGAGGCTCACAAAACGATTTAATGGCACCTCATCCTCTTAAGTACCTTCACGGCACCGTACCCTTCAGTGATAAAATACGATCCTCGGTTGTTAATTGAGAAAGTTTCCACTTAGTTTGGTTCTATATAAGTCCTATAATAAATTCAAACTTAATACGGCCATTTATTACTATTAATGGTCTTTTTCGGCCAACCATCTAGGGCTAAACGGAAAGCAGGTCTTCCCCGTCTGGGGTGGGAGGACGTCAAGATTTAAAGGAAATGAGAACTTAGTGGGCGGGTGTAAAAAGGGGCTTTGAATAGATTGGCGTGGAGGAGGAGCGTGCGTAGCTGTGTTGGCCTCAGGCGGCTTGGTGCTGCGGTGAGTTGTTAGTAGTAGTAGTAGAGACCCAAAACAAACAGAAATTAAAATAGCTAATTACACGTTAAACATAAAGATAGTAGATACTGAAATAGACGATCAAACAAATAATAAAACGAGTAAAAATCAAAATAATAATGTCAACCTTTAAACAAAAAGAATTTGCTATAAACCGGAGTAGGGTCACCCCCCTCCTCACCAGACCTTCGGAAGGTTATAAAGTTTTGTGTAAGATATTATAAACTATATGTATTTTAAATCGTGTGGTTTAATTTGTGAAAACATCGAAAAAAAAATAAAAACGAAAATAAAATCCGAAAATAAAGATGACTGGAAAGAACAAATGAAATAAAACTGAATGTTCTACATGTAAGATCATTGACTGCTGAAAATCTCAGCAATTTCAAGATTTAATGTTCTATCTAATAGCATTTTTTTTATTCTTCCATGTTATAATTACAAAATAAAAAGTTTAAAATATTTTAGTGTTTCGTAAAGCGTAAATGATGCAATTGCTTTTTGAAGGTTTAGTGGGAGTTTTATCCTGTTTGAAATACGTTAAATGTGTACTATTTATTTAGTTTATGTTCGCTTTGGTTTCATTTATTCATTAATAGTAATTTCTGGTCGTTTTAAGTTGGAACTATCATATGACTATATTTCTGCTCGTCTAAGGTTTCAATAGGGCCCTTTGGTATTCTTTGAAAAATTTCTTTTTCGGGATTTTTTAAAATTAATTTTTGTTCTCGTGTTTTATTGCCAAAGTTATATTATTGGCTAAAATTATGTCATTTTGGAAAACTAGAAGTATATCGTGTCTTTGGATTTAGTTCAACATCCTCATTGACATTTTCTGAAAGGTTCAACTTAGTACTCTTAGCTGTTCCTGACATGTCGCAGATACGCTATTTTGATAACCTGGATGCACCTAGTGTCTTTTGAATTATTTAATTATTCACGTAAATATTTCCTGAAAGTTTCATTTTAACACTATTAGATGTTCCTGAGATATTGTTGATGTGCATAATGTTTGAACCTTACGGAATCGCATAGCTCTCTGAAATTTGTACGACCCCCCCCCCCCCTCCACAAAAACTTTACTAGTTAAAATAATGGACAAATAGAATAACTTATAGCGCTTGTCTTGAGGTCTGTGGGCGGTGATATCCCCAAAGAAATAATTACTGGACATTTGAACTCTGCTGAAAAAAATGGTTATCTCAAAATTTTGATTGGATGTATTTGGGGGAAATGATGGGCGTGGGGGGTCTTGCTGCCCTCCAATCACTTTTGACTTTTAAAAATGGCACTAGAACTTTCAATTTCCAATCAAATGAGCTCCTTCCGAAGTTTCTACAACAACTCCTTCTGTACGTAGTGTCTTGGACAGAAAAAAAAATAATACATTGTACCCACTTCGCTCTCTACTTAGGCAGCGCTGTTGCGCTGGCTATGATGCAAAAAGTCAACGATCATTTGTCCAATGGCAAATAAAAACGATTGCAATTTTCTTTCCTCAAATTTTTAGCCTTTTTTGTGTCTTTTGACCCCGAATTACAAATTCGGCCCCTTTGGACTTGTGATTGTTGATTTTTAAAAATAGATATCTTATTTTATCTCCCATCAAGAACAAATAGAAGAAGAAGAAGAAAAAAGGAAAAAAAAATGTTTGAAATCTGATACTGAAAATTCGATAAAATCGGTTTTTTTTGAGTTACATAACAAACTTTAACGTGAGTCTTGAGCTTAAAAAAAGGAATTATACAAAGAGGAAATATATCTCGGAACAAAATTTCCCTAAAAAGAATTAAAAACTAAAGAATTATTTACAAACGATTACAAGAAACATACTATTATAATATATTGCTTTCATCTTTGGGAAGAAAAACGTCCAGTCAAATATTGAGTCAACTACTTTTGAAGTCCAACCTGTAGATAAGAATGGCATAAAAGGCATCAGAACAGCACAAAAGGTTTTAATCTAGCTCTCTGTTTCTAAGATGTAAGTTTGGGTTTCCAGTGACAAAGAAAAGAATTGGAATACAGAAAGCTAACAAATATGAGCCTTGGTTTTTGGATAACAGCTATAATAGCAGGATGTGCAGCAAGTAAGCTCAATTTTATATTTTAATTTAGAAGAAAGATTTAGTCGTTAAATAAAGAAAAAAAATTAAAAAAACTTGGAATATGGAAAGCTAGCAAATATGAGCCTTGGTGTTTGGATAACAGCTATAATAGCAGGATGTGCAGCAAGTAAGCTCAATTTTATGCTTGGATTTGGAAAAAAAGGTGTAATCGTTTAAAAAAAAAGAAAAAACAAGAAAAAACGAAGATTTGGAATACAGAAAGCTAACAAATATGAGCCTTGGTTTTAGAACAGCAGCTATAATAGCGGGGTATGCAGCAAGTAAGCTCAACTTTTATATTTTGATTTAGATAAAAAGTGTGGAGCCGTTAAAAATGACATGCACAGTAAGGGGCGAAAATAATTTTCATCCATTTTTTGGGCTCAGGAAAACTGTTTTTTGGCCCAAGAAGAACAAAAAAAGAACACATGATTTAATAATAAGAGTTCTAGAGCTGAACACTCAAACGATGATAAAAATCAAAGAAGTGAATATTGAAAACAATGGGCCTTAGAAACGATGAAAACGGTGAAAACTTAGAGACAATGGGAGAAAAAGAAGAAGAAGAACAATAAAACAAATATTTTGCCTGTGTACAAGAACTCGCCCTTAATGTTGACAATGGGGAAGAATTTAAAGCATACAGCTTTAAAAAAGCGAAAGAATCTAAAAAAAAATCATATTTTTCCCCGACTGGTCATAGGCCCGTTGTTTTCGACTTACTTCTTTGGTTTCAACATGGTTTGTTCGGCACTAACAGCCGATATATAGTCCAAAAAAAAAATGCACATTTGGATCGTCGAGTAGAATTCATATTTCAATACATTGTCAGGTCCATTGTACCGTCGGGCCCAAAACGAAAGCACATATCTCATATTTTTATATCTTAGCATGGAAGGTTATTACTTTTCATAGGAATTATTTAGATAATTTCGGAGACCACACTGCCTTTCCATGACGATAAATAAAAGTTCAAATAGGGATAAAATCCTTTTAGTAGACAGTGATGATGATAACAGTGATAGAAATTCACAAAAATACAAGATATTTCGGACTATATAAACTCATATTCGGACAATAGGAATTATTTCACACTAGACTATATAAACGAGCATATTTAAAGCTGGTGGAATATAAAATAAAAAAAAATATAGAAATATAAAGGAAATAAAATAGAATAAATATAAGGATAGATAGAAATATAAAGTGTGCAAGAGGGGAAATATAAGGTTGAGGAAATATAAACTAAAGTTGGTAGCTGAATGAAGTGGAATTACTTCGATATATATATAGTACATATTATGTATAGCACATGTTATATAGTACATATTATTCGTTATTTATTAGATAATCTTTAGCTGGAAGTGCTGGAACTTTTTGTGTCCCAATCATGACCGCACTTCTCTATCTCCTGTGTGAAGTAAATATACCTTTGCAAATAAGGCCAGATCCGTTAAAGATTCTTGTTATAGATATGTTAAGAAATCTCGTTAAGATTTGTTTAATATCCTCTCACGAAAAAAATTGTGTGATGTATCACACAATTTTTTTTGTGCACCATTGTAAACCATGCGACTTTTTAATCAGGAATACAAAACCTACGACCCAGGGTTCTATTTTTTAGAGATAACGCAAATTAGGTAGAAACATTTTGCCGGTATTTTGGCCCAAACTCCTAGCCTCCCGCATACCAGGAGGGCAGCTCCAAAAGACTGGACAGATATAGAGGCTTCAAGCCGAAAATACCGCATTATTTCAGTGCTGATGGTTCTAGCCCAGATTCTAAACGAAATTTTGTTTACATTAACTCTTATTATAGGCGTTTTTGAACACGGACCTTTAGCAGTTTTCAGAGATGATGTAAAAATAAGCTCAATATTTCCAATACAGGATTTTTGGAGCCCTTGCAGTTTCACTTAATATGCTACTTGATAGCTCAACCAAACAGATTTCATTTGTTGACTGTTCATGTGTTGCAATACTTCAAATATTTGTCAGTAATATACTCCCGTTTTTTTTTTTGAAAAAGCATGCTTATCGCCGGCACTCAAAGGCTTTTAAGGCTTTTAAAACGCTGGAAGAAAACGCTAAGCCTGTCCAGTCCTTTGATGATGAGCTACGATGGCCGACCGATGTTGTTTTTTTTTTTTTTTTTTTTTTTTTTTTTTTTTTTTTTTTTTTTTTTTTTTTTTTTTTTTTTTTTTTTTTTTAACGCATTTTTGTAAACAAAAGTAAAGAATAACATTAAAAAATAAGACGAATAATAAATTTTCCTCTATAAGAGGGGGCAGCCCCCTCTCTATCCGCTCCGCGCTCTTTATGGTAAATTTTTATTGATACTATGCTTACCTAAGTTTTGCTTATTGCAATTGTTTTACTGACCAATTGCATTTCGCAGTCTAGTATTCATTTCTAGTAATCAAATAAATTAAAAAGCAAGTTTTTTCAAATGAAAGTAGAGAGCAATATTGAAACTTAAAGGAAACAGAGATTATCCGTATGTGAGATGGACTGTCCCCTCCTTAATTCTCCGCTCTCCACGCTTAATCTTTATAATGGTAAGCTAAAATTATTTATGAGTGCAATAAATGTAGTTGATAGGCTATTGCAAGTTTTTATTTACTGATTGTCTTTTAAATATCTTGAATAAAAACTGTATTATTTAAACTCTTCCATTCTTGAGGTACTTTTTGAAACTTACTTTCTATCGCATTCCGAAAATCCTTGTGTTTCAGCCCAGCGATCGTTCTTAGACCCCTGGGGGCAAAAAGTCAAATCTTACCAAAAAGAGCAGGGATTAAGGAGGAAGCAGTAGCCCCCCCTCCTATACAGAATAATTGCTGTTCGTTTTATTTCAATGTCACTCTTATTTTCACTTGAAAAAAATGTTTTCTTTTATTTCTGTTCGTTCTTGATACTATACACAGGGCATGCCAAATGTGAGGAGTGCTACTGCTTTGTCAAATCATAGCCCATAGTAATGGTATGACACTTTACGGTGGCGTTATCGACACAAGGTTATAAGAAAAGAAGACGTGAGCATTAGCTATCATTCAAGTCCTTAAGAAGCTCTTACAATATCCCAGTGCCCTGATAGCATCCGTGGGAAAAAAAAAGAGAAAAAATGCATGTCAGTGACGCACACAGGCTAACACATGATTTTCCCGAGTTTTTGAAACGGGATAGTAAAAACCAAGGCTTTTATTCATGGTAATTCTAATGGTATATTTTTCATTTGATATAAAACTATTTTTGAGGGGCTCAAATTCTTTTTCAAATTCACATAAATTTGTTGTCACAATAATCTTTTTCGATTAACTTAAACCAAAATAGTTTCAACCATTCTTGAATCAGCATTAAACGAAAATTTTTATCACTTAAAAAATTATCCCAAAAAGTGTTTTTAAAATTTTTGTTACTAATGGCTATGATTTGCTCTTTAATAGATTTGTAGATTTTTGCAGCAACCACGATTAAGGGCGCTGGGATTATTCAAGAGGGGGGGATTATAAACATCTAATTCAAGGTTTTAAACCACGAACGTTTATGGTTCTCAGCATTTCCACTCCAGACGCAGTACCAAAAAGTTCCGGCAAAAGGCTTCTGGCACAAGAAATTCCCACGAACGTGCCTGATGAGAACCACAAAGCCAGTATTTACTAAACATAAAAATTTCTTATTTTCCTTTTGAACTGAATCAAGTTAATAATAAAACACATCATTAATGACTAGGTCTTTTTTTGTATACAGATTGTACGCATTCTCACGAAATTTGTACATAGCTTGATAAAATTTAACAAATTTAAGACTTAATCAGGACAATTGATTAATCAAATACAATGATATCGCGCTTGCTGTTCTTGAATCATTTTAAATTATTTCAGCAGATTTAAAAAAAAAAAAACTCGTGTAACAAAGAGTATTATGGTGTCATACTACTTTTTATTCAAAACTTTCATTACTAGATATCCTTTTCCCTGAGAATACAAGGATCATGGCAATGCCGAAAGCCTGCGTTCGTAGCTTTTGACCAATCGGACTTAAATGTTATCTAACAAAATTGAGGCGTTGAGTTCAGAGTTAATTTTTTGACAGCAACAAAAAATCAATTTACCATCGTACATGGCTCAGAGACATCCCCCTTAAGAAGGAATTAGAAAGAAAAAGCTTAATAAACAGAAAAATATAAAAAAAGTCAAACAAAAATTTTACATTTTTTCAGGCATCAAACGAACTTCAGCTGACTCAGCAAAATTATTCCGCCATTATGACTAGCAGGTAGGGAAGTAATGGTGGATTAAGCAACCTACAGGAGGCGGATCAGGATGGATTTAGCTCTGCATAAGACAGAAAGTTTCACATTTATTTCCATGTTGATTATTTCTTTGGGGGTCCCTTTTGAAGAACGCTTGTTTGGAGTAATATTCATGAAAAAATAAAATCCTGGAAATTGAAGCAAATTTTTACAGCATCCAAGATTTCAATACAAATTAAATAAAGCTTGACAAAGCAATTTTTGCCATCAAACAAACTTTTTGGTAAAAAACACATAAAACCTTCGTAAAAGCCAACCTATCTTCCCTTCGAGATAATCGTGGAAATCCAAAGATGAAGAAACTTAACCTAGTTAGTAACCAGTCAGAACTCCAATTCCGATTAAATAAAGTTTGACAGGGCAATTTTTTATGAGCAAGCAAGAATTTTTGCAAAGACACTCGAACCTCGAAATAGCTGACCTATAATTCGCTTAAAAGAAATGGGAGTGTATAAAATCCAATAATAAGGAAGCTCAAGCTAATTTGTAAAGCAGCCAGAATTTTAATCCAGGCTAAATATACCCCGACACAGCAATTTTTATCAGCAAGCAAAATTTTTTAGAAAAACTTTTTTAACCTTTGTATTAGTGATCTATCTTCCGCTCCAGAAAAATGGTTGTATATTATCATGAAAACCCAAAAATTAGGAAACTTAAGCCAATTTGTAAAGCAGCCAGAATTTTAATACAGACTAAATAAATTCTGACACAGCGATTTTTATCAGCAAGCAAAAATTTTTAGAAAAACATTTGAAACCTATGCATCAGTGATCTATCTTCCGTTCCAGAAAAAATCGATGTGTATTATCATGAAAACCAAAAATAGGGATCTCAAGCCAATTCGTAAGGCAGCCAGAGTATTAATTCAGAAAATAAAAAAGCCTGGCATAGCAATTTGTATCTCCAAGCAAAATTTTAGAAAAACATTTGAAACCGATCTTCTACCGTAGAAAAACAGATATACATATATACATATATATATATATATATATATATATATATATATATATATATATATATATATATATATATATATATATATATACATATATATATATATATATATATATATATATATATATATATATATATATATATATATATATATATATATATATATATATATATATATATATATATATATATATATATATATATATATATATATATATATATATATACATGGGCTTAGGGAGGGGGTAGGGGGGCAGGGAGGGGGGCAACTGCCCTCCCCCCCTAGACCTTCAAATTTACATTAGATATGGCTGAAAAAGCAGATGGTTTGGAAAAAGCAGTTGATAAAACTCCATCACACTATCGACTGCCCACCCCCCCCCCTAGACAATATGCTGCCTAATGCTGCCTACGCCCATATATATATATATATATATATATATATATATATATATATATATATATATATATATATATATATATATATATATATATATTATATATATATTATGATACAAAACAAAAATGAATGAACTTAAGCTAATCTAGGCTATAAGGCAGCAAGAATTTTAATACAATCTAGATATAAATTGGAATAGCAACTTTTATATGCAAGTGAAAATATTTCACTATATAATATTTCACGTCAAACTAATTTTAAAGAGATAATTAGTAATAAGAAAAACTCTTAGAATAGGACCAATAATTGAAATAAAGCTGCCTTGTTTCGCAAATCCTTTTAAATAGCTGACACATCTTCTGCCACGGATAAAGTGGGTAGCTACAGCCGTGAAAAATAATCAAACAGTTTGTGGTAACAAACAGCAAGTAAGGAGCGACTCGGCTCAATAGTAACCGAAACTCTAACACACGGAATTTTGATACCAATAGATAAAGCAAAAGAATTGGATTTTTATGCTGATTTTAAATATATAAGTTTCATCAAATTTAGTCTTACCCATCAAACGTTATGAGCCTGAGAAAATTTGCCTTATTTTAAAAAAGAGGGGGAAACACCCCCTAAAAGTCTTAATGAAAATCACGCCGTCAGATTCAGCGTATTAGATAACCCTACTGTAGAGGTTCCAAGCTCCTATCTGCAAAAGTGTGAAATTTTGTATGCCCCTCATATATGTGATAATTTCTGTTCGTTTTAAGTTTTATTGTTGCTCCTTACTTTCAGTTGAAAAAACTTGTTTTTTTTATTCAATTATGAAAAATGAAGTCAACTCATTTTATAAATAATCCAAAATTTTAATATACAAACAAAATATGATTTTTCGAAGTTTTTGCTTAGATTATATAAATTATCTTTTTAAATTCTCCGATTTCTAGTATTATCTAATTGGAGGTTAAGCGTCGCGCTTTACCAGGTATTAGGCTAAACAGAGCCAAACTAAAGATGATTTTCGCATTACTAAGTTAACCTATCATAATCTACACGTTAGCGTGGACTTAGTAACGGCCGATGCGTCCCCCGTGCATTTTTTTTCAGCTTCATTATATAGAGCAGATGGTCGAAGACATTGAGAGAGAGAGAAAACATAATAGCAATTTAAAATATTCAGTACTCTTTTCAGGGTGAAAATATCAGACGGTAAACTACCTCCCTCCCAATGCCATAAGTGCCCCCGGTAGCCCCTATTTCAAACAAGACAAGAAAAAAAAAAACTCAAAAAGAAGAAAAACGAGAATATCCAGCCAGCGAATAGAACATTCAGTGCAGATATTTCGGCCGAGACTTCCGTTCAACACTCTTTATTGCAAAAATAGAAAAACAATAAAAAAGCTTAAAAAAAAAACTTTGACTCGAGTCTTCTTTTCGAGTTTTTTTTTTCATCTTGTCATTCTTAGCCAGTGTGATCTCAGAAATTATTTACCTATTTCATATGACATCAAATCGAAAGCATTAAAAATTTTTGAATTTAAGACAGCTAGATTAACCAGAATGGTAAATACTAACGTCCTAAGTCCAAAATCATCAAGTAACTGTTTCAGGGTGCCCGAACCCCCTCCCATTCCACCCGCCCGTAACTTCACTACAGGTGTGTATTACCAATTTAAAATAGATCAAAAATTAATAAGGAATGATCCTTGGAATCAGTTAAGGAACAGTTTAATAATCTTAATATGAGCGTGATTTTCCTAAATTGAAACACACTGAGTAACAAATACAAAACACACATATTTTTCAGACGGTCTTTGATTTTTCACCAAGGTTGGTGTATAAGGATTTATGAGCCAGCTGACTGCAAATCTGAGGCACTGCAAAATAAAAATCCAAAATCAAGACAAATTAACTAGCCTATATATTTCATCAGCAGTTTTGATTCTCACCATATTTGATACTCAAGGATCTATAATCTTAATGATTACAAATCTAAGGGTATTATTGCACTACAGACCTCCAACATCAACACATTAAATATACATTTAGCAAAAAGTCTTTGATTTTCACCAAAGTTTGTATATAAGAATTTCTGAGATTGCCGATTACAAATCCGAGGATAATATTGCAATACAGAAGATGAAGATAAGTATTTTTACCCCGACTGCTACTACTATGTTGCAGCAATTAACAGTGATTAACAAACTATCAATGATGTTCATCAGCCATCGTTACTATTATCAATATATACAAAAACTAGTTTAACTAAGAAACAAACGGAAATTACATTTTTTTAAAAACATTTCACGAAAATTGAAGACCAAATTTGAGCAGAAATTAGCTTAAGAGGTGGAATCTTAAATGAGCAGGAGGTATTACGATTGAAGAAATAAAACTTAAACGAACACGAATTAAACACGAAAGACGAACACGAAAAAGAGCAGAGATTAGATTAAGAGGTGGAACGTTAAATGGACAGGTGAACGTTAAAATGAACGTTAAAGCACTATGATTGAAGAAATAAAACTTAAAACGAACACGAATTAAAGAAGAACACACACACACACAAAAAACAGAGATTAGTTTAAGAGGTGGAACGTTAAATGAACAGGTGGACGTTAAAATGAACGTTAATAAAACTTAAAACGAACACGAATTAAACACGAAAGACGAACACACAAAAAAGCAGAGGTTAGTTTAAGAGGTGGAACGTTAAATGAACAGGTGAACGTTAAAATGAACGTTAAAGTACTATGATTGAAGAAATCAAACTTAAAAGGAACACGAATTAAAATGAACAATGAAGCAAGACTTGGGATGAACAAATTACCACAAATAAGGGAAATTTTTCCACCCCTCAAATCACCCGAAGGATAAGTGTGTTACTTAACCTTTACTGAAGATAAAACACATTTTTAATTTTTTTTTTAATATAACATTCAAAAATCAACTACAGCTAAGATTTCATAAATTGCTTTTGTTATATCAAAATATCTGAAAATTAAAACAACACCGGTTTTTGTCTACAAGTTAAATATTGAAGACCTATTCGTTAGAAGTCCTGGCTTCACTGTTTTCAAACGGTTCGTGGTAACACATTGTAAGTAAGGAGAGATGAGGCTCAATAGTGACCGAAACTATAAAAAACAGAGTCTTGATAATAATAGATGTATCAAAAGAATTGAATTTTGATGCTGATCCGAAATATATCAAATTTATGAAGTTTTAATGTTACCAATCAAAAGTTACGAACCTGAGAAAATTCGCCTGGTTTTTGAAAAAGGAAGGAAACCCCCCTTAGAAATCAATTGATCTTAATAAAAATTACACCATGAGATTCAGAATATCCGAGAACCCTACTGTAGAGGTTTCAAACTCCTATCAGAGGCAACGCTATAGCCTTGCCTATAATAAAGGCCATACGGCTCCAATGTTTTATTATTATTATTTTTTTCCCAGAGGCACTTCATATGGAAAGGGTCATCGTAGAAACTTCAAAGGGGGCTCATTCGATTTGAAATCGAGAGTTCTAGTGCCCTTTTTAATAGTCGAAAGTGATTGGAGGGTAACTAGCCCCCCACGCCTATCATTCCCCAAAACACATCCAATCAAAATTTTTAGATAGCCATTCTGTTCAGCGTAGTTGATTTCCAGATAGAAATGTATTTTTGAGGAGGTCACTCCCAAACAACCCTCAGGGCGAGGGTTTTAAGTTATGCCCTGGGGGCATATAAGGTTCTTATAGAAGGCGTTGTCGTAGAAACTTCAAAACAGGCTCATTCGATTGGAAATTAAAAGGGCTAGTGCCCTTTTTAATAGTCAAAAGTGATTGGAGGGAAACTAGCCCCCCCTCACGCCCATCATTCCCCCAAACACATTCAATCAAAATTTCGAGATAGCCATTTTGTTCAGCGTAGTTGAATTCCAGATAGAAAATAGGTTTTTGAGGAGGACACTCCCCCTAAACTCTCAGGGCAAGGTTTTAAGTTATACCCTGGAGCATATAAGGTTTTTATAGAAGGCGTTGTCGTAGAAACTTCAAAAAAGGCTCATTCAACTGGAAATTCAAAGAGTTAGTGCCCTTTTTAATAGTCGAAAGTGATTGGAGGGTAACTAGTCCCCCCCACGCCCATCATTCCTCCAAACACATCCAATCAGATTTTGAGATAACCATTTTGTTCAGCGTAGTTGATTTCCAGATAGAAAATATGTTTTTGAGGAAGACACTCCCCCACAACCCTCAAGGCAAGGGTTTTAAATTATACCCTGGGGGCATATAAGGTTTTTATAGAAGGCGGTGTCGTAGAAACTTCAAAAAAGGCTCATTCGATTGGAAATTCAAAGTGCTAGTGCCCTTTTTAATAGTCAAAAGTGATTTGAGGGCAACTAAGCCCCCTTTCACGTCCACCTTTTCCCCAAACACATCCAATAAAAATTTTGAGACAGCCATTTTATTAAACGTAGTTTTAAGTTCTGGAAATTAGGTCTTTGAGGATTTCAACTCCCCCACAGCCCTCAGGGCAAGGGTTGTAAGTTATATGCCCTGGGGGCATATAAGGTTTTATATAGACAACGTTGTCGTAGAAACTTTAGAAAGGGCTCATTCGATTGGAAATTTGAATGGCTAGTTCCCTTTTTAATAGTCGAAAGTGATTCTAAGGCAACTGACACCCTTTCCACGCTCACCATTTCCCCAAACACATCCAATCAAAATTTTGGTATAGCCATTTTGTTCAACGTAGTTGAAAGTTTTGGAAGTTATATGTTTGAGCAAGACACCCCCCCCCCCGCAGTCTTCAGGGGCAAGGATTGCAAGTTATGCCCTGGGGGCATATATGGTTCTTATGGAAGGAATGTTCGTATAAAACGTCAGAGAGGGCTCATTTGATTGGAAATTGGAAGTTCTAGTTCAATTTTTAAGCGTCAAAAGACATTGGAGGGTAACCAACGTCCCCCCAAAGCCCTTTTTTTCTCAAATGTATCCAATAAAAATTTTAAGATAGCTATTTTGTTAAAAAATAGTACAAAGATCATATAACAAAAATTCCGGTGTTGACACAACCGACCAGGGCCCGGGGGCAGGCGTTGTAAGTTATGCCCTGGGAGCATATATGGGTCTTATGGAAGGGATGCTCGTATTAACTTCAAAGAGGGATCATTTAATTGGAAACTGAAAGTTCTAGTTCACTTTTTAAGATTCAAAAGAGATTGGAGGGCACCTAGCCCCCACCCCTTCCATGCCCCTTTTTTCCTCAAACCCATCCGATAAGAAAATGAGATTGCTTTTTTTTAAATAGTTCAATGACCATATAACGAAAACTCAGGGTCAACACAGCCCATCAGGCCCGAGGGCAGGTGTTGTAAGTTATGCCTTTGGGGAATATACGGTTCTTATAGAATTGATGCTCGTAAAAAATTCAGAGATGGCTCATTTGATTGGAAATTGAAAGTTCTAGTCAACTTTTTTCGAGTCAAAAGAGATTGGAGGGCAACTAGCCCCCACGCCCATTTTTCCCCAAATGCATTCAATAAACATTTTGAGATAGGCATTGAGTTAAAAATTTCTCAAAAGTCAGATTACAAAAACTCAGGTGTCGTCAAAGCCCCCCAGGGCCCGAGGGCAGGCGTTGTAAGTTATGCCCTGGAGCATATATTGTCCGTATGAAAGGGATGCTCGTATAAACTTCAGAGAAGGCTCATTTGATTGGATATTGAAAGTTCGAGCTCACTTTTTAATAGTCAAAAGAGATCCGAGGGCAACTATCCCCCAACCCATCTGATGAAAATTTGGAGATAGACATCTTGTTAAAATAGTTCTAAGGTCGGATAAGAAAAAACCGGTGTCAATAGAACCCCCCACGGCACAGGGTAAGGCGTTCTAAGTTATGCCCTGAGGGCATGTATGGTTCTTATGAAAAGGGATGCTCGTATAAACTTCATAGAGGGCTCATTTGATTGGAAATTGAAAGTTCTAGTTCACTTTTTCAGAGTCAAGAGAGTTAAACTAGCCCCCCCCCCCTACGCTCTTTTTTCCCCAAACCCGTCCCCTACAAATTTTGAGATAGCCAGTTTTTTGGGAATTGTTAAAAAATTAGATACGGTAGCAAAAAACACCCTCCCCCCCCCCGAGCCCGGGGGATAGGCGTTGTAAGTGTTGTCCTGGGGGCGTTTATGGTTCTTATGAAAGGGATGCTCGTATAAACTTCAGAGGGGGCCCATTTGATTGGAAATTGAAAGTTCTAGTTCAATTTTTAAGAGTTAAAAGATATCCGAGGGCAACTAGCCCCCCCCCCACACACCCTTTTTTCCCCAAGCCCATCTGGTAATTTTTTTATAATAGCCATTTCATTAAAAATAGTTCAAAGGTTAGATAAGAAAGATTCCACTGTCGACGGAACCCGCCAGGGCCCGGAGGCAGTCGTTATGAGTAATGCTCTAGGGGCATATATAGTTCTTATGGAAGGGATGCTCGTACAAACTTTGGAAAGGGCTCATTTGATTTGAAATTGAAAGTTCTTGTTCACTTTTTTAAGAGTCAAAAGAGATCAGAGGGCAACAAACCCCCCCCCCCCCCCTCTTCCACGCCCTAAATGCATCAGATAAAAATTTTGAGATAGGCATTTTGTTAAAAATAGTTCAAAGTTCTGATAACAAAAAACTCCGGTGTCGACAAAGCCCACCAGGGCCCGGGGGTAGGCATTGTAAGTTATGCCCTGGGGGCATATATGGTTGTTATGGAACGGATGCTCGTATAAAATTCCTAAAGGGCTAATTTGATTGGAAATTGAAAGTTGTAATTCACTTTTTAAGAGTCAAAAGTGATTGGAGGGCAGCTAGCCTCCCCCCCACACTCCATTTATTTTTTCCCTGAGGCACTTCATGTCAGGGCACTTCGTATAAACTTCAAAGGGGGCTCATTCGATTGGAAATCGAGAGTAATAGTGCCCTTTTTAAGAGTCAAAAGTGATCAGAGGGCAACTGCCCCCAAGCCCTTTTTCCCCAAATAAATCTGATAAAAAATTTGAGGTAGCCATTTTGTTAAAAATAGTTGAAAGATCATATAACAAAAACACCTCTACGTATGGTCATTTCGTTAAAAATAGTTCAAAGATCAGATAAGAAAAACTCCTTTGTCAACAGGGCCGGGAAAGGCATTGTAAGTATTGCTCTGGGGGCATGTATGGTTCTTATGAACGTTATGCTCGTATAAACGTCAGAGGGGGTTCATTTGAATGGAAATTTAAAGTTGTAATTTATTTTCTCAGAGTGAAAAAGATCAGAGGGCAACTAGCCGCTCCCGTCCTCAACGCCTTAGGGCATATTGGATGGATAAACCCATCCGATAAAAAATTTCAGGTGACCATTTTGTTAAAAATAGTTCAACCATCAGATATTAAAACTCCAGGGTCGACACAACCCCCCAGGGCCCAGGGATAGGCGTTGTAAATTATACTCTGGGGATATACATGGTTCTTATAGAAGGGATGCTCGTAAAAACTTCAGAGAGGGCTCATTTGATTGAAAATAGAAAGTTCTAGTTCACTTTAAAGAGTCAAAAGAGACCGAAGCTTAATCTAGTCCTCCACGCCCTTTTTCCCCAAACCCATCGGATAAAAATTTTGAGATAGCAATTTTGTTAAAAATAGTTCAAACATCAGATAATAAAAACTCCGAGGTTGACACAAACCCATTTTTTCACTTTGATATTGTTACTTTGATATCAGTTTTGATACTTTGATGAATATTTGATTTTTTTTTTTAAAGTTTGATTTTGAAATAAGGAATTTTTAAAAACTTGAAATTCTTTGCAATCAAAAACGAACAAAAATTAATTTAAAAAAAAAACTTTCATTTTTGCAATCATAGCAAAAACATACAGCAAGTAATAATACAAATGAATAAATAGATCTTAAAGCGCGTAATGCTTAGATTGAATATGCATATCAAGCTTAAAATGAAAAAAAAATATTTTCCTATTGAAGTATAAATGAAACTTAAAACGAACAGAAATTAAATAAACAATCAATGCAAACAAACATACAATAGATATTAATGTAAATTAATAAATAATTCTTATAACGAGTGAAACTTAAACTGAATATGGAAATCAAGCTTGAAACGAACAAAAATCACCACAAACAAGAGTTTGGGTATGACCTCCTCTCATTGTAAAAGTCTAAAACCTACTGCGTCATTGGCGCTTTACTGAAAACTATATGCGTCTTGAACAGTATTGGAAAGTATAAACAACATCAAATTGAATATTTAATGAATAATGATATTAATTTTTGAAAGATCCATCAGTTCAAGAATTTATTTCACTGCAATTGTATTTTTATTTTCAATACTGTAAGAACTGGAAAAGAAAATATTTGTAATATAATCCGTTTTCAGTTAAGCGCCAATGACGCAGTAGGCTTTTGGTTTTTATTTGCAGTTAGGAAAAGAGGCAGTATCCAAAAACTTGTCTGCGGGGAACAACTTTAAAAAGAGCTAATAAATTAAACTGAATATTTTATGTATAATGATATTAATTGCTGAAAGCTCATCAGTTCAAAATTTTACTATAATTTTAATGTTTATTTTCAATATTAAGTACAAAAGAAAACATTTGTCATGAAATTGGGTTTTTGCTATGATTGCTTATTTAATTTCTGTTCGTTTTGGGTTTCATTTATTCTTTAATAGTAATTTCTGGTCGTTTTGGAGTTTGAGTTTGAATTTTAAAAGGTATTTGTATCTGCTGAGCTTAAGTTTTAAAATTGCCTTTACTTTTCTTTGAAAAACTTATTTTTCAGAAAGTTTTTTTTTAATTGATTTTTCTACAAAAATGTTGAATGTTGAATTTTTTGCCGAAAGCAAGATCAAGGATACGTCTTTATTTGTTTTTCCCCCCAGGGGTTATCGTGCCGAACCTGCGATCCTAAAAGATCGGAAAAAGGGCTCATTTGATCGAAAAGCAAAAGTTCTAGTGCTCTTTCTAAGTGCCCAAAAATATTAGAGGGTGGTCAAAATTTTGAGATAGCCATATTCTTCATAATGGTCGAAAGATCTAATAACTATGTCTTTGAGGATGACTTGAACACCCACAGCCCCCGGGGAAGGGCTGCAAGTTATGAACTTTGCCCATTCCTTACGTATAGTATTGGCTATTGGGAAATGAGAGGCAAAAAAGATATTTCCGGAGGGGGGACTTTCTGGTGGGGGTGCTTACGTGGGAAGATCTTTCCATGGAGGAATTTTCTTGGGGGAAGGGATTTTCCATGGAAGGGGAGCTGGGTTTCCCAGCATTAATTAAAAAAAACTATCAGAAATTAAATAAAAAAAACAAACAAGTTATTTTAACTGAAAGCAAGGAGCAACATTAAAACTTAAAACGAACAGAAATTATTACGTATACGAGGGTGTTGCCCCTCCGTGGCCCCTCCTGCCCGTCCTTACGTATACGAGGGTGTTGCCCCTCCGTGGCCCCTCCTGTCCCTCCTTACGTATACGAGGGTGTTGCTCTTTACGCTAAAGTGTTTTTAAAGTTTTAAAAAGCTTGTTATCCTAATTAAACGGTCCTTGTGTATCAGGAGTCGAGCTAAAGCGGAATATCATAGTCGAAGTCAAAGACAGCGAACTGAAAAAGTTCCGCCAACATTTTTTTTTCTTTGAGTGATGTTACTTCTTTTGAGCTGAAAGGTCTGCTTTACAGGCAAGCGAGGACGCACCAGTTTCAAATCGGAGTTGGAATAAAATTACTAAAGATACGTGACAGTTTCTTGCTTCCATCAGCAAAATAATGCTAGGCTTCTTCCCCCCCCCAAAAAAAAAATATAAAAATCCCCCTCTTAGATAACTTCCATCCGTAAAAAATCTCAACATATACAAAATTGAGCAGCCACAGAAAAAGTATGACAAGTAAAACTAACGAAGAAAAGAAGGAATTTTTGGAATAATTCCAAAATATAGGCAGAATATTTGGTGTTAGAGTGTCTTATAGTACTTTTTTTTTAATTGTTATTTAATTTTAATTCTTTCTTCGTGATTCTGGGGGTTGCGTCATCATAACAGGATAAGATAAAGTTTAACATCAGATCTGTGGGCAGATATCAACATCGAAGGCAAACCTATTAGCCATATCAGTTTTTGAATAAAACAGATATCTCAAAATTTGATTTGATATCATAGGGGTTAGAGAAGGGCCGGGTATTTTTTCTCTCACTTAGACTATCTGTCTTGGCTTTTTTCTTCAGCTAGCCATGGCTTGACTGCAACTTGATTTTAATTCAGATTATCTATTAGTCTTGATTTTTGTCAAGCCATGGCTAATTGATAGACAGTCTATCATCCATCCATCCTAGGCCGAAATAAGGTAGATAGACATAGAACTAAGGGATGATCGAGATTTTTGGGTACACAATGGACTGAATTTGTTTGGACTCATAGGCGAACAAGTGACCTAAGCCTAATAGGTTTGCCCGATTAGAGTCTCAGGCGGACTACCGTGTTTTAGGATTGAGACATGACTGGCAAGTCCCCTGGACTCGCAGACGAACGGAGAGGCCTATAGTTTTTCAAGTGTTTGGGTAAACGGCACGGGTAAACGGCGCGGGAGTAGCTATGACTCTCTTATTGGGCAAATACTTGTGCGCTATATAACAAAAACTCTCTGGAAGTTTTAACTTGATACCTAAAGCCGTTCCAGAGATATTGAAGAAACAACATTTTGTAACCTGGATCAACATGCTGTCTTTTGGTGTACCTCGCTGCTTCGACGTTAACCCTTCAAGGAGCATACACTAAAATGCATTAAGGTGAATCCGCAAAACATTTTTAGCTGCCCTCCAACGCAAAAATTAAAGTCCCTCTCCCCTCTTCTTCTATTGCGCTACCTGAAACTTTAAACTCTATTCCCTGGGTATTTCCAACATATTGCACATATGCTATTTCAATTACCCGGACACACATAATGTATTTCTATATCTCTCCAAATTTATTTTTGATTGAACGAGCCCCCTGCCAAGTTTCTATGACCACCTCATTCATACGAAGTAGCGAGGGAAAAGGTTTTTTGTCCGTTTTTTTACCTATTTTAGGGGGGGGGGGGATTAATATTTCTTGTTTAATTTTTCTTCTGTATTTGAATCCCTTTAGCCCAAGGAATTAAAGACATGAGTTTCAATGCTATCGAGACGAAAGTTTTTGGTCCTTCTTGAGTCCAATTTTCTAGGTTAGAGGCCGTGCCCTGAAGGTTTCTTTGTACACGAGCTTCCTCTTGGCCCAAAGACTTATAATCGTAAGTTTAGAACTAATTAGCAGAAAAGTTTGTTTGCCCAGTTCTGGGCCCCCTAAAAACAAAAAAAAACAAAAAATTTAAACAAGAAAAACGGGTTTTAATTTTCTATAAAGCAGTGAAATACAAAACAATTAATTATGCACAAAAGCTCCGAATATTTCGGCCCCACATCCGGGAGCCTTTCTCAACGGAAAAAAAAAATAAAATAAATAAATAAAAAAAACAAAAAAACTTAACTTACATCACAATACTAAACACATAAAGAGAAAGAAAAAAAAACAAAAGAAAAAATATAAATAAATAAGAAACAAAACTCACATATTAAATAAACACTTCCATGCACTGAATGTCTATAATGATTCAACTCGCCTCCTCCCAGTGTATAAATGGAAATATATTAAATAAACACTTCCATGCACTGAATGTCTATAATGATTATAGACATTCAGTGCATGGAAGTGTTTATTTAATATATTTCCATTTATACACTGGGAGGAGGCGAGTTGAATCATTATAGACATTCAGTGCATGGAAGTGTTTATTTAATATGTGAGTTTTATTCCTTATTTATTTATATTTTTTCTTTTGTTTTTTTTTCTTTCTCTTTATGTGTTTAGTATTGTGATGTAAGTTAAGTTTTTTGTTTTTTTTTTATTTGTTTATTTATTTTTTTTTCCGTTGAGAAAGGCTCCCGGATGTGGGACCGAAATATTCGGAGCTTTTGTGCATAATTAATTGTTTTGTATTTCACTGCTTTATAGAAAATTAAAACCCGTTTTTCTTGTTTAAAAATTTTTTTTTTTGTTTTTAATGGAAAAGCAGTGTGGTCTAAGAAATTATTGGGCCCCTTAAACCTCCTCTCACAACAAAATATTTGATCATTTTGACCCAGAAAACGATTCTTGAAAGTTTCAAGGCAATCATACACCCAATATCAAAGTCGTCCTTTTTTTCAATCACAAAACCTTTATTTAAACATTTTGCAAATGGCACCATTAACAACTCTTGTCCTCGTGGCTGTGGGGGTTTGTACAATACTCTGAGGCATATTCATGAATCTTTAACCATTTTGAACAAATAGCTATTTCAAAAATTTTGACCAGATGTCTTGGGGCGTTAAAGGTAGAGGGTTGAGTAGAAAATATGGGCCCGTGAGGGAGGCTGGTTACGCTCAAATCACTTTTGACTTTCTAAAAGGACACTAAGACTTCGTTTCCAGATCGAATGAGCCAAATTCCAAATCTCTATATCAACTCCTTCCATAAGAAGTGGCATGGTGAAAAAAAAAAAATCATAAAAAATAATACGTTGAAGCCATAAGGCTCTTTACTTAGGCAGCGTTAGAGCACAGCCTCTAAAAGACTAACAAATGATAGATATGATTTCATTTTGCAAATTCTCTACATTCTCGAGAGGTTTGTTCATGGCTCGAGAAAATTTAAGAAACTTCGGCTTTATCAGATACTTTATTACGCACTGATGTCACCCATCGGTGGTTAAACATATGTGAAAATATTATTTTAATGATGGTTCATTTGCTGTAGACTGAAGTTCTAATTGGAGAGTTATCTACAGAATGCATCAAATACACTAGCATTGAACTGAGAAATTGGGTTTTAAGCAATAAATCCCAAACATTACATATTGAGTAATTGTCGAATTAAAAACAAATTTAGAATATTCATTTTAGCTGTGTTTTATAAAAAGAATGCGGAGATTGGTATAAAAAAGTAGCCTATCGCCTATAGTTTGAGATTTAATAAAAACAAATAGTTTTTTTTTCAATTGAAAATAAAGAGCGATATTAAAACTTATAACTAACAGGAATTATTCCATATATGAGGGGGGGCACCCCTTCCTCATCCCTCGTTCTTAACGCTAAAGCCTTAAAGTTCTTTAAAAATACTTATCATTCATATTTCCCAGTCCCCGAAGGAGGGGTAGCCCACTCATATACGAAATGATTTCTGTTAGCTTTCAGTTTTGATGTTGCTTCTCCCTTTCAGCTGAAAAAAAAAAAAAAATTGTTTACTTTGTTTGATTTCTGACATTTTGTCGAAACATATCAGGAAATCCCCTTCCCCCTGAGTAAGATTCTCCTAGAAAATTCACCCTGGAAACTTTCTTCCCCGAGCAAAATTCTCTCTTTGAAAATCCCCCCGTAGAAAACCCCTCCCCCGAGAAATTCCCGTATATTTTCTATCAACAAACCATATGTAAGCAGCGAGAAGATTGCAAAGCTTAAAACCCTTTCCACAGGTGCCATGAGGGTTATGCTATCCCCAGAGACATAGCTATTGCGCCTTCCAGCTATACTGAACCAAATGGCTATCTCAAAATTTCGATCAGAAGCCTTTGGGAAAAAGAGGGGTGTTGGCGGGGACTAGTTGCCCTCCAGTCTTTTTAGTAACTTTAAAAGCGCACTAGAACTTTTACTCTCCATTTGAATAGGCCCTCTCCTGATCTTCTAGGACTTTTGGTTCGATACAATCACCCCTCACAAAAAAAGCACGCATCCGTGATCTTTCTTCTGGCAAAAAATACATGAAATTTCGTATTTTTTAGATAGGAAATTGAGACCTCTACAGTAGCGTTCTCTAATATGCTAAATTTGATGGTGTGATTTTGATCAATATCACTTGAATTTTGGGGGTGTTTTCCACCCTTTTCCAAAATCAGGCAAATTTTCTCAGGTTCGCGACTTTTGATGGGTAACATTAAACTTAAGGAATTTCATATATTTGAAGTTAGCGTAAAAAGCAAATATTTTGATGTAATGATTGTTATAAGGACTCCTTTTTTTAGAGTTTCAGTTACTATTGGGTTGAACTGTGGGCTGAATGCTTTCAGAGAACTAAGATGATTCAATTCAATGGATGTCACTCCTTTGCCTAAATATATTTTTTTTTACTCTTATCACTCATGCCTCCAATCCTGCATATTGTATTCCTGTTTTATACTTATATTATGGTTAGAACAAAGGCGTCGTTTGGAGGGGACAAGGGGAGCAGTCCCCTCCCCCAATAATGTGGAGAAAAAAATTAGTACATATCCCATGCCCCTTGACTATCCGGATATGGACCTCTCTTAACCCCCCCCCCCCCATTAAAAAAGCTGGAGATTCGCCCCTGGCTTAGAATTTTTGGAAAGCTTTGAGCTTGGTTGTATTGAGCTGGCCTCAACACAGGAAAAAGAGTTTTGGTGTATCCTGTGTAGCTGGTCATGTGCGCCCAGCTTTGGCTCTAACTTGCCTTGTCGTTGGCTTAATTGGATTGTTTTTTATACAATTCCGCCTGATTACATTGCTAGCATAACCGGTTACATTGTTAGCATATATGCGAAAAATAAAAAGATTGAACAATTTTCTTCTGCGTAAGAAGCAAATTGTTAGAAAAAAATTTCATATTTCGTATTATTATGGCATGAATGAACCTATAGAACCAGCTTCAACGAGAAGTTCAGTAATAGATTAACTAGACTAGCACTTTTAGCATAGGATTAACTAGGCCTTCAGTACAAAGACCATCTGAGGTGTTTCTACAGCTGAGTTTCATGGGTCACAGTAGCGAAGCAGCACAAGTGGCTGCAGCACATGTCATTCAAGTTGAACTCAGACCCTCTGAAGTCTCAACCAATCCCTCACAGCGAATTCCTGTAAAACCCGGATGAGATCCCAAGGGGATTTTCATAAATAAAAAAATTAAAACCCTTCCCTTACAAATGTCTGACTGAGCACAAATACCGGAAAGCTCAAGTACCACTGTTGACCATGTTTTGTTGATGAATTCCTCCAACCCTTCTAGCACTCAGGCTGATAAAAAGATATTTTACGCCCCTCCCTTCTAGAGAGGTCAGAATAGTTGCAGACCGTAAAAATACGGTGATTTCATAGTGTCAAAATTGCACAAAACCCCTCCCCCCTCCCATACAAACAATGGGCCAGTCAAAGGTCTCAAAAAAGATAACGCAAGGCAAATCATCAGATTTACTTTCTATCTATTTTGGTCAATGCGAATTTAGCTTTTTCAACTAAGTTCTGTTGAAATTCGACAGCCCATTCTTTCAATGTCTTTGTGTCGTGAATTTAAGGGACTCCTCATCCCATATCCCATACAGAATATATATATTATATATATATATTTATATATATATATATATATATATATATATATATATATATATATATATATATATATATATATATATATATATATATATATATATATAAATATATATATATATATATATATATATATATATATATATATATAATATATATATATATATATATATATATATATATATATATATATATATATATATATATGTATATATATATATATATATATATGTATATATATATATATATATATATATATATATATATATATATATATATATATATATATACCGCCTTTCCAATAAAGGTCAAATCAAGTAAAACTCTCAAAAATAAAACTAGGACGCTTAGTCTAACTTCCAACCAAGCTTTGTTGAGATCCAACAAGCTGTTCGGGCAGATCTTGGAATTAGGTCAATTTAAGGAAGCCCTTCCCCGACAAAGGTTAGATTGGGAAAGCCCCCTGAAAAGGCATAGAAACGGGAAGTATTTGTATTTTGGAGTAAAGTTAGATAGAATATGGTAACCCATTCTACTAGTTGTCCTGATGACAAAAATGTTTCCCCAATAAAGCTGCCTTCGGTTCTTGAGCCACAAATGACACTTAAGCCACGTAAGAGACACTTGAGGGACACCTGAGCCACTTAAGAGACACTAGCTTTTGCTTCCCTAAAAGTTCGAATTCGATGCAAGTTTGATTGAGAACCCCTTTTATCAGATGTTCTGACAGCAAGAATTTAGAGACCTACCCAGAGAGATCGGATCAGATCTGTAACTCCAAAAGCTGCAAATCCGACAATCTTTTCAGCTAGGTACCCTAGTGAAAAACTTTGTGATCCTCACCTCTTAATCTTCAAAGACACTGGGTTTTTATCCTCAAGAACAACTAGAACACTAACTTTTGCTTCCAATCAAGTTCGGTTAAGATACGGCAACCCCCAGCTGGTAGATGTGCGAATGAGACTTTTTTCTAGATTTTTTTTTTCCAGTCTACCTCTTTTCAAATCTAGACTTTTTTCAGTCTACCTGGACCCTAGCCTCATATGTACACGAAATTTCAGACGAGGCAAAGCTCTAGCGTTGTGAGCGTTGCCTATAGTAAAGGGTCACAGGGCTTCCTTTCTTTTCTTTTTGTACAGAGCCACTTCATCTCGAAGGGATGGTCACAAAAACTTCAGAGGGGTGCTTATTCAAATGAAAATAGAAATTTGTAGTGTCCTTATGAGTCAAAAGTAGTCCTAGGGCAACAAGCCCCACGTTCACGCCCCTTTCCCCTCAAAGACATCCGATCAGAATTTTAAAATAGCCATTTTATTCATAATAGTCCAAATGTCAAATGACTACTCATCAGGGGTTGACATAACCCCCCAGAGTCCCTGGAGAAAGGATATCTATGCAGATTATGCACTCGGCTTCTCATCTGACATTGTATATTTCTTTATGCATCCTTTGTCGAGACATCGAGAGTTAGTAATACCAATATCCCCCTTCCGCGCATTCTTGAACGAAAAACCAGTCAAGAACAAATTCACCACTACAATATAAAGCACCTTCAATACATTCCAGTCAACACTTCGTATTTAGAGCTCTGTCAGTTTCACCTCCATACCCCTAGACTTAGTAGTAGTAGCAGTCACAATAGTTTTAGTAGGAGTAGTGATAGTAGTAGTTGTATTTGCAGCAGTAGCAACAGTAGTAGCAGTAGCATTAGTAACAGTATTAGAATGCACATATTGCCTTTTGGTCAGTTAGGCATCCCCCTTATGATTCCCAGGACTTTTCAACTTAATACGCTGATGCTGATGTGCTCTTTTGACAACCGGTTTGCACATAGTGTCTTTTGATTTAGTTCGAATTCCCCCTCGACATTCCTGAAATTTTCAATTAAATGTCCTCAGTATTAGTAGTAGTCGCAGTAGAAATAATAGTTGTAGTGCAGTAGTAGTAGTAGTAGTAGTATTAGTAGTAGTAGTAGTAGCAGTAGAAGTAGTAGTTGTTTTGGTAGTAGTAGCAATAGGAGTAATAGTAGTAGTAGCGTGCACATATTGCCTTTTGGTCAATTGATCAGCCCCTGAAAGTTCCAACTTACTACTCCAAGTCATTCTTAAGATAGCCTACGTCCTTTTGACAACCACATGAACATAGTGTGTTTTGATTTAGGTAAGTTTCGGTCAGTTAAATATTCCCCTCATCATTCCCTGAAGGTTTCTACTTAATACGCTATTCATTTCCTAAGATATTGCTGATGTGCTTTTTTGACAGCCGGTATGCACATAGTGTTTTGTGATTTAGTTCAACTTCCCCCTCAACATTTCCTGAAAATTCCACTTTAATATCCTCAGTCTTAGAAGAAGGCGCGGTAGAAATAATAGTTGTAGTGCAGTATCAGTAGTAACAGTAGTAGTAGTAGTAGTAGTAGCGTGCACATATTGTCTTTTGGTCAATTGATCATCCCCCTCATCATTCCCTGAAAGTTCCAATTTAATACACTAAGTAATTCTTAAGATAGCCTACGTAATTTTGACAACAGAATGGACATAGTGCGTTTTGATTTAGTTCAACATTCCCTGAAAGCTTCATCTGAAAGCCCGTGGACTTTTTGGACACAAAAGATTAAACACAGTTATAGGACCTTTGGACTATGCTGAACAAGATAACTATCTGAATTTCGAGAGTACTTCTTTTTGGAAAAAAGGTGCATGAGAGAGGGGCTGGTTGCCCTGCATTAACTTTTGAATCTTAAAAATGACACCAGAACTTTCAATTTCCAATTGAATGAGCTCCTTCTGAAGTTTCTACGACACAACTCTTTTCATATGGAATGTCTTGGCGAAACAATAATAATAAAAAAATACATTTTGCCCATTTCGCTCTTTAATTAGGCAGCGCTATTGTGATACTGATGATTTATCTGGTATACCATACTAGGATAGGACCATCAATAACGCTGTTTTTATCAGCTGAATCAAATGCCTGTTCGTAATCTATAAAACTGGGGACTTATGATTCAGAAATTTCTCAATTATTAATCTGAAAATTTGGTCGACGCATCTTCTCCCCTTCCTAAAACCCCACTGTTCTTCTCTTAAAACCTTATCGACATCATCTCTTAGTCAAACTACTATCATCAGGCTAAGTAATTTGGTTTGTACAGAAATTAAGCTAAAACCTCTGTCATTACAACACTCACTCTTATCGCCTTTCCTGTAGAGGAGTTTAAACTTAAGTTTTCCTAAGACCACAAGGTACGTCCCCTTTCAAAAATATATTCATAGCAATCTGTAATTTATCCCTAACTTCATAACCACCATTTTTCGAAAACTCATTTACCACGCTATCCGCATCTAAGGCCTCGACCCCATTTAGTGATGTCTCTAACGTCGAAGGCAATTATAGGAAATAAGTAAATTCGTAGGTTTATTTTGATGATAAAATCATACTGAATTTTTATCCATTTTAATGAGGCTAAATATCAGTGAGTAGGGCGTAACTCCAGCATTTTTATTGGGGGAGAGGGGGGGGGGGTGTAGGGAGCAAGAGGGGTCTCCATCCGGAGAGTCAAAGAGAATAGGCTATATGATATTTTTTCCTCCAAAGTATTGGGGGAGGGCAACTGCCCCTCCTTGCCCCCCCCGAAACCACGCCATACCAGTGAGGATAAATATAGACAAAATTAATAACGATGCCCCCTCCCTATGCACATTTAAGCATCTATTTTCGCGTATAAACAGAATGTTTAATGGTTTTTAAATTGCTTGAATTTCCGATTAATTAAAGTAAAAAACCTACAATGATTTGAAATGAAAGAATATTATCTCCTACATATTTTGCCAGTCTAAGTGCAAGAAACGTTTCTGACCAAAAAGTAACTTTCGGTGGCGACCATTTCGTGAATTTATTTGAGGATCTCTTTAATCACCACTGAATTTAGGTAAAATACAAATAATCCGACGCAGTGACGTCAATTTAAGAAGCAGTGGGTCTGTGACCCCCCTCCTTCCGATTAATACTTTTTATGGTATATTTTCACTGAAACATGTCTTTTTGGCATTACTAAGAAAAGTATTGAAAAAAACGACTAATTTAACCCATCTAGATATTGGAAAAACATTTTTCCCCTCCCCATTAATTCTCGTGAATTGACGCTACTGATTTCAAGCTAATTCCTGTGAGATACACCTATTTTGTTAATATTTAATAAGATGTTAGGCTTATTCCCCCCCCCCCACCCCTCAAAAAATCATTTTTTCCCAAAGAATGAAAAAATAAGGTATTTTAAAATCGGATTCAGGACTGGTACCTATTATTTTGGCAAATCTTATTGTAAAAAAATTTACTGTAAAAAAAAGGATTGTGACTAAGGTAGGTCTGTTTATGCTTACCATGTTAGTGAATCTTATTTGTTTTCCTCAATCCGTCTCTTTAGATCCATCGTTTCTGAACAATGCGAAATTAATATCTTCTTTTTCAGGTCCCTGGCACGCAAAAAATACCCAGAAGTGTTCAAGCTATTGCAAAGGTAACTGTAAACCTGACTGTTTTTTTTTTAGAAAAAGTACCGAAATTGTTTCAAATGAAGATGTCTTTGTAATTACTATACGCACAATACAAGATAACGAATATCAGTTCTATTTAAATAATAAGTTAAAAAAAAAAATCAATATACAGCGATTTAAGGGAAGATGTAAATTTTCTTAATACATTTCGGGTCTATTGTTTGACGTAAACTTCACCTCTATTTGGCTTTTATGAAGAATGGACTTGTAAATATTAGCATGTTTACCATAAGGTTCGATGTTGTTTCAAGGGCTAACTGAACAATTTTTATATTTTTTTTAGCCTGACACAAAAAAAAAGAATTTCTCAGCCAAGAATGATCTCCCATTAGCCCAAAGCAAAGCAGGTTTCCAATATTGTCGGTTTCCAATAGGTTTTGAAAACAAAACAATCCCTGAGCCTCGCCATTGTCTCATATGTCGATAAAAAAAGTCGAGGTTTATTAATTGCAAGTATTTTTACTTGAATTGTGCTTTACACTTGTATTACAGAAACGGAAAAATGAAATCGCAAGGTACTGATTTTAAAACTTTTTCCCTTTTGTTTCAAGCTATATTTCAATATGCTATTAACAGTGTTCTTTTAATAGACTTCAAATTTTAATAAGCTTCTATTAAACGTAGGCTATTTGTCTTGAAATAAACCCTTTTGATGTATTTGTATCTTCCTTTCATTCTTAGAATCGTGAAAATGAATTATGCGTAGATATAGAGCTTTAACTATCTATAGTTAATACTGACTATCTATAACTATCTATACTATCTATAGTTAATAATAATGGAGTGTTCCATCATTAATTATCATTTTGTGTCATTAACTTCAGCCTAAAATAGTAGATAACAACAAACTTAGACCCCTAATGCATAAAAGTGGCTAACATTGTTGTCCGTTCTGAAATTCCAGTAATTCAAATTATAATTTTGTGCTATCTGTTTTCTTGGCACATGACTAATAATAAATAATTAATCATAAATAATAATTGATTTCTGGAACACACCTTTTTTTGAAAAATACCCTTCTTTTGGTATTTCAATTGAAAATTGAATAATAACGCAAATATTCCTCTTGAATTTTGAAAGTACATTTTCGACCCTCTCCCCCTACATTTCCGTGAATTGACACCACTGACTACGATATTTCTGGAAATAGTATTTTAGTAGTCTATTTTTAAGGTCAAGAAAAAAATCATCAAGGCTTTCAGCGCTACCTACAAAATATGGGCAGATGAAGGACGATTTAGAGATGATAAATATTGCAAATAAATTTATTCAGTACAGATCAGCAAAACGAAAAAAATGAATTGAAATACAAATTAAAAATAGGATCAAAGATATTTACTATAATAAAAGATTTAAAAACATCTAATTTACTAACCTGTTTTTGAATTCTATGAAATAGATAGCGAATAATCAGCAGAAATTTTGAATAAGAATATCATGTTTGGAAAAGAATTGTCATCTTCAACTTTAGTTTGTTCAATTATCCAGCTAGATAGAAGGTGAAAATTCCACTGAATGCGTCTTTTTATACTCATCTAGTCGATTTCATCGTAAATTTTACCTTAAGCCCCTTAAGTAACACTTTGTTCCTTATTAGAAAACGTTTAAGCTACCATAAGTCCTGAAAACTACCTTAAAACAATCATAAATGCTTGCATATCTCACTCCTAGAAGTGTATTGCTTCAATTTACGTTAAATAAATACAAGAATCTGTAATTTACATTGGGACAAGGTTAACACACAACTTGACTCTTTGTTTATGCTTTTTCCAAAGATACTAGGCCTAGGCTAATTAATTTACTTTCAAATGAACATCCCTCCAATGGTGTCACATAGGTCTAATAACATTATATATTGCATCAGTCTAGTCATACAATATAGCTCCCATATCAAGCCAGTTATATTCACAGTCTAAAGTTTATCTTCATATGTGACCTAGGCCTAGTGCATAATTTGGTTGTCAACACTGGAGATAGGGTTTTGCTATTTGACTTTTAGATTATGTTGGGTAAGTTTTCAGTCCACAGCAAAATTTATCTAGTATAAAATTAAGTACATCACTTGATGCCTTTTCTTATGCTCTTTCATAGTTCAATAGTTGTTTCTAAAAGAAGTTCCATTTTGAGCCTTTAATAGGGCCCCAAAAGGTAAAATAGTCCATTGTTGCTTAAAGCTTGAAAACATTTAAAAAAATGTCAAGTGAGAAAAATTACCATTTGCAGCTGATTAAGGAATGGTAATTATTATCTTTCTTAGTCCTAATAGTAAAGTGTTATTAAGAAAACTTATTTTTAGATTTTTTTTTTTTAAAGAGCCTGAAACTTTTCAAAAATGACATCACAGCAAAACTGACATCATTTTTCAGGGGTTTCTAGCTCTTTAAAAATTTCTGCAAGTTTGTTTTCTAAATAGCATTTTTCTAATAAGTTTAAGGGAAATAATAATTACCATTCCTGAATCATCTACAAATAGCAATTTTTATTCACTAGCTACTGTTTCTTTTCAAAGCATACTTTTAAACCTTTGATGACTATGGGCTGTTTTGAGCCCTTTTTACCTTTTATGAGCCCAAAATAGAGTTTGTCCCAGAAGCAATTATAAGATTATGAAATAGCATATAAAAGGCCATCAAGTGACATATTCACTTTCACCCTAGCTAAATTATAATATATTCTACAAATTCACCCTATTTTGTACAAATGACTATCTGAATGTTTTTTTGACCTGATGCATTTGGGGGAAAAGGACATGGTGGGGGCATATATATATATATATATATATATATATATATATATATATATATATATATATATATATATATATATATATATATATATATATATATATATATATATATATATATATATATATATATATATATATATATATATATATATATATATATATATATATATATATATATATATATATATATATATATATATATATATATATATATATATATATATATATATATATATATATATATATATATATATATATATATATATATATATATATATATATATATATATATATATATATATATATATATATATATATATATATATATATATATATATATATATATATATATATATATATATATATATATATATATATATATATATATATATATATATATATATATATATATATATATATATATAGCCTAGGGTAGAAATCAGATAAGAAAGTAATTTTATTGATATTCAGATAATCTGGCTGTCCAAAAGATGAACAAACCAGCTGATATGCTGATTTCAAATATAGCAATTACTACCCTTCCAAATGCACTATAGCCTTACCCAATGGGGCAAAGTATAGCTCTAGACTATATTAGCTGCTTTTTCTGAATTTTTTGGTTTATACTGTTTATGTGATTATTTCTCATCAGTAGCCTATTTGGTTCATAATGCCAAATGAATCAAATCTAACATAAAAAGGAAAAACAGAAAATCAGTAAGTTTTGTATATCTGGGTCCTACTGTGGGGACAGGGGGCAGGGCATATTTTCAAGAGTAGTGATTAGTATATTAGGAATAGGTATTAAAAGGTGAATTAATTCAAACATGTATATAGGATTTTTTCTGTGGGGGGGGGAGGAAGACAGATTCTTTTTTTTTTTTTGGGGGGGGGGGGGTAATTATTTAGTGATTTAATTTATAAGACCCCAGAAATGCAGTGAAATTTTGGATCTCTGGGTAGATTAAGGCCCTACACCCCCTCCTTCCCCTGTGTATGTCCCAGCATTGAATAGTACGTTCCTCTTTTAACTACAGTTATCTAAACATGGATAAATCTAACAAAAATGGATATAGCACTGGATCCTCTGTTTAATGTGCCTTCCAAATATAATAATTACTACCATCACAATTACATTGCCAGCCCCCCTCCAAATTGTGGCCAGATATAGCCCTAGGTTGTGTGCCAAACTCTGCTGATTGGTAGATTGGTCATTGTTTTTTGTGCTTGGTAATCATCAAGAATTGATTTAAAATAAAGCCAGAAAACTGTTGAATATAGCCTAGGCTTATATCTTGCCCCTTTGGAAGGTGAGGGTCATGATGCAATATATAACAATTGTGCATGGTCATAGTAGAAATTATTATATTTGGAAAGACCATTGAATAGAGGGCCTATTTCTTTTTTTTTTTCCCTTTCTGTTTTGCACCTTGTTTTGAATCTTAACCTATTTTACATAGGATATCATGCTCCCACTGGGTGGGATCATGCTCTCTCCTTTTACTGCAAAACAGCAAGATATTTAAAGATAGTATCAAAATCCCCAAAAAATATTCCCATTTAAACCACAACTTTCTTTTGCTCAAGAGGGCTATTTTTTGGGCTGAAGGCCTTGGTAAAGTGGTTGCTACAATTGAGCTGGGCTTTCAGCCAATTTTGAATTTTGCATAAAGTTAGAGCCAGTTTTTCTGGATATTAACCTATTAAAATATGGAGAGCTAGCATCTTGGAGAGAGGGCCAGTTCAGATAAGTGCTTGAGACTAGCTCTTTATGGCCAAGAAGGCTATTCCTATAAATGAGATTCACATTGCTCAACAACTTTTCAAATTAGCAGAAAGATATTGAATTACAAGTTTGCCCATCTCTGGATAGAGTGAAAAGTATTAAACATAATCCTTTATCATAAACACTCTGTAATGAAGCTTTAGTATTACTTTCAGTGACTTTAGTCTAATTTCAAGCACTGGTGGATCCAGGGGGTGGTGGGGTCCCCCCTCCAGATTTTTTCTGGCGCCCTCATTCCTTTTTTCTCTGTTTTTTACTTCTTTTTAAAAAAATAAATTTGTCAATCTTGTCACATTGGCCCCCTCCCCAAGATTTTGCTCATTCACGCCCTTGTTGTATTGTTCCCCCTCCCCACAAAATCTTGCTCTAGATCCGCCCCTCATTTCCAAATATTGTTTGCTATGCAATTTTTCTCAGCTATAAGAAAGCTTGATGGCTCCTGCTGTCCCAGTTCAATGAAATTCTTAGGAATGGATCTAATACATCAGGACCTTAGACTTTGAAAATTGTTTTGCTATGCTAAAAGCATAATTGAAACTATTAGGAATGGACCTCCAATCTAAATTAGAGTCCAGAAAGGTGCTAATTAAAAAAAAATAAAACTTTTGGTTTGGAATTTTGTCCAACTCTAGAAAATCACTTTTTAAAGCCAAACTTCCAATTCTTTTGTTTTAGTTACAAACAACCTGCTATATAATCTTTGAAGCTTCATAAGTAGAAAGGCATTTAAGATAGAAATAAAAAAAAGAAGAAAAAAAAAAAACGCTTTGGCCCTTATTTTTGCCCTTAGATCTATTTTGAACATTTTGTTAACCTTGTATAACAGAAAACTCACATGTTAAGAAGCTGCTCATTAATAGTACCAATGGGTACAAGACTATTGAGATGTATTTCAGTTTTTGGGGGCAGGAGGGAGATCTAAGTATTTTCTCAGGGGTGTAATATTAAAAACGATATTTTATAAATTTTTTCGTTTTTGAAGATACTTCCTTGCAAGTTTTAACCTTTAAGAGAGGAATGCTCCCCTGATTCTTCTCCAAATGTTACCTCTGCCTGATGTCTGTCAAAAATTTTGATGCAGAGTCTGTTTATAAATTAAAATATGTTTTAATTAATTCTAAAATTTACTAAAATATCTAGCTTATGCATCATTTTAAATTGTGATTGCATCCAAGAAAGCAGCTTATATTATCTTGTGTTACTGTGTTAATTATCTTTGTGTTTTTTGTGTTTTCATTTATAAATCTCAGTAAGTGTGTTTGGTTGCTTTTAAAATAGCTGTGAAAATTAGAAAGTAGAAAGAAGACGAAAATTAGAATTTCCTTTATTCAATAATTACATTAAATATTTGTCTATTTTCATGCTACATTTCCACTATTATGATTGATTCTCAATCTTTCTTCTTTTTAATACACTACTAAACAGCTCTTTTTAAAATATTATCAATTCGAGAACATTCAAAGAATTTTATCTTTACTGTTATATATTATTTTATTAAAATAATTTTACCTGTTAATAGCTAAAAAAATCTTTAATTTTACTTACTAAAAGAATTAAAATAATGTCTTTTGGTTTTAGAAATGTATAAAAGCCATTCTTTTGCTTTAAATATCTCTGGTGTATATGACAAGAACTGCTTTTACAATTCTGATGTTAAGAATCATTGGTAAAGCTCAAAGATCACTGTGGATTTTCAAGAAAAAAAGATAGCCTACAATAAAATAGAATAGCCTATAATTACAACTGATACAGAATAACATATAATTATACACACACACACACACACACACACACACACACACACACACACACACACACACACACACACACACACACACACACACACACACACACACACACACACACACACACACACACACACACACACACACACACACACACACACACACACACACACACACACACACACGTATATATATATATATATATATATATATATATATATATATATATATATATATATATATATATATATATATATATATATAAACTTTTCTTACACTTTACTTTTTATTCTTGAAATATTTTCTTATTATCCCTATCTTCTAGAACCATCAAAAGTAAAATATGAGCCTGGAACAGTTTACACGTATGACTATGTTGCTGATAGCATAACATCACTGCAAGGGGTGAATGATGGAAGTTCTCAGTTGAGAATTACTGCAAATGTTGATATTCAAGTTGAAACAGAGTGTGAACTTATTCTAAGGGTAAATCTTTTTTGTTTTTTCATAATACATATTGTAGAGCAAGCGTAGAAAGTACAACTTACTTTTATTTATTGAAGTGGCAAATCCAGTATAAACTTATGTGAACTTGTCTTAAGTCTAAGATGAACTCACGGACTTCTGGGCCGAACTAACTAAAAAACGTATATACACAAGAGAGGTAAACTTGCCTCCTTTGCAAACCAGTGTTTACATGAGCCAATCAAGCCAATAGAACCGAAAAACAAAATTTATAGTATCCATAAATTAAAAATCAATCAGAAAGATTCAACTAGCCCATGAAATGACTCGCACAGAATATTGATACGAAGCCAACATATTTTCTCTTGAAAAACTAATACATTTGAAACAAAATTAAAAGTAGGCTATTGTCAATAAGAGAATATATATATATTTGTAACACAAAATATATTCAATAATGAAAAAATGTGACAAAAGGATTAACCAGTAGGAAAAAGTAGAAGAATTAAAAATGAAAATGAAAATTTAGGACTGTATCAAACTTTGACATGTATAAATAAATTGAGGCTTAAACTATGAATAAATTGAGGCCTATAAATTGAGGCTTAAACCTGAATGGGGCACCCAATTCAGAAAATAGATAGAGGGGAAATGTAGTTTTTTTTATAAATTTGTTTCTTTTTGCTTTTTTTTTCATTTTAAGATAAAAGGTACTTTAATCGTTTTTTTTTCAATGAAAATACTAAAAAAACTGCATTTTTTTAAATCTAGAGGAAAATTGCCCGTTTGACCCCCCCCCCCCCAATTTATAGCTAAGTAATAATCGAAAGTTTTATATTCACTAAAAAACAACTCACTTTAAAACCACAACTATGAGTTAAAAAAGGAATATAAAAGGCAGAAACTGGCTTTTGAAAGTATGAAAACAATAAAACACAACCATCCAAAGAAGCAATATATTTTTATTTTGAAAGGCTTGAAACAACTAACCCATAATTTTGAATTTGTAAAGATACAGTAGATGTCAAGAGGCTGTAAAGACTACGGTAAATTGAAGAGTTCAAAGAACAAAATACCCTTTGAGTACTCAGAGAACACTCAAAAAACTTCAAAGAACGCTTTGATTGCAAAAACTTGACTGATGTGTTTTATTTTCTTTTATTTGTTGTTCCTGTCTTTTTTATATGTATTGTTTTTCTATGTTTTTGCCGAGTGTACATAAAAATACCTTTCGTAATAGTTGTTAATATTTGAAAAAATGTGATATTTTAATGTCAAATTAGACAAAAAGTAATACTCTATTAAAAAATCGTGTTTTTGTGTGCATTGTAATGTGCAATAAAAAAAGGGGGGCTGCTGCTAGATAAAGAAACAAAAAAGAGAAAAATGTCCGTTTCAAAAATAAGAAGAGACAAAATGTTAAAAAAGTAAAAGAAAACAAAACAACAATTATAAGCAACAAAAAATATACATTTTCACTTCTAGGTAAAAAAACTCTGTCTTGCTAGAGTTGAACTCTGGTTATCTAGTTCCATCTCCAAGTTCAGATGAGTTTGGCAAATTGCTTGGAGAGCATCCTCTTCGTTTCTCTTATCAGGATGGTGTGATTGAATCCATATGTGCTGCACCAGAGCGTCCATGGATACTCAACGTAAGAGAGGCATATTGTCATCATTACAAAACTCAATGACAGATTTCACCAGCTCTCAGACGGTACTTGAGGTAAGAAAGTTGACATTTTGGTGTATGAACCCTCAATTATCCTTCAAGTGTCCTAAAATAAAAAATGTAAAGATATGTATATATATATATATATATATATATATATATATATATAGATATGTATATATATATATATATATATATATATATATATATATATATATATATATATATATATATGTATATATGTATATATATATATATATATATATATATATATATATATATATGTATATATATATATATATATATATATATATATATATATATATATATATATATATATATATATGATGTATATATTAAAAATATAAAATATATAATTATATTTATTTATTACTTTCAATACATTTCTGTTTATTTATTTATTTTTTGTATGTTTTTTTTCAGTATAAATATCTTTTGTATTAATTATAACACTTTAGTATATCTGCTGATAACGGTCACTGTATATGTAATCAAGATGTCCAGAACGTTTTTTTTATCTGTTTCACTCTCTAATAAAAGGACTTATCCTAATTTGAACTTTTATTCGTTCGTCATAGAATGGCAGTGTAATATTTTTTTTTTCAAAGGCTATAAAAACTAAAGGCTATGAAATATATTTTTATTTTGAAAGGCTAGAAAAAACTAACCTATAAGTTTGAGTTTGTAAAGATACAGTAGATGTCAAGTGAATTTAAAGATTATGGTAAATTGAGTTTAAAGAACAAAAAATCCTATGAGTACTCAAAGAACACTCAAAAAAGTTCAAAGAACACTTCGATTGCAAAAACTTGGCTGATGTGTTTTATTTTTATATTTGTTGTTTCTGTCTTTTTTATATGTATTATATTTCTATGCTGTTCCCTTGTGTACATCAAAACACCTTTCGTAATAGTATATTTATTACGAATATTTACGAATACTATTTACGAAAATAATTACGAATTATTTACGAAGACTAATATTTGAAAAAATGTGATATTTTAATATCGAACTTAGAAAAAAATACTTAATTAAAAAACTGTGTTTATTTTTGCATTCTAATGCCCAATAAAAAGAAGGGTGCCAAGCTTGGCAGTGTAATCTTCGAAAAAATAATTATAAAAAGAAGACAAAGGATGCGGCAGTAACCAATTGTAAACTAGTTTTATACATCAACTCTACTACTGAAGTTCTGGATTCATCATTGATGTTAGGTCATTTCTTAGATCATCATTGGTGTTAGTCATTGGTGTCATCTCTGTGTTTTATGCTTTTGTTGAACCAATATTGAGTTCTTATGCAAATTTGGTAGACAAAAACATTTTACTGCGCATGGTCCAAATTTTAAATAGCCTACTGCGTGTCATTTTCTTCTTAAAGCAGAACCAGAGGCTCGGATGGAGTAGTAGGCTCGGATATATATATATATATATATATATATATATATATATATATATATATATATATATATATATATATATATGTATATATATATATATATATATATATATATATATATATATATATATATATATATATATATATATATATATATATATATATATATGTATATATATATATATATATATATATATATATATATATATATATATATATATATATATATATATATATATATATATATATATATATATATATATATATATATATATATATATATATGATGTATATATTAAAAAATATAAATATATAATTATATTTATTTATTACTTTCAATACATTTTCTGTTTATTTATTTATTTTTTTTGTATGTTTTTTTTCAGTATAAATATCTTTTGTATTAATTATAACACTTTAGTATATCTGCTGATAACGGTCACTGTATATGTAATCAAGATGTCCAGAACGTTTTTTTTATCTGTTTCACTCTCTAATAAAAGGACTTATCCTAATTTGAACTTTTATTCGTTCGTCATAGAATGGCAGTGTAATATTTTTTTTTCAAAGGCTATAAAAACTAAAGGCTATGAAATATATTTTTATTTTGAAAGGCTAGAAAAAACTAACCTATAAGTTTGAGTTTGTAAAGATACAGTAGATGTCAAGTGAATTTAAAGATTATGGTAAATTGAGTTTAAAGAACAAAAAATCCTATGAGTACTCAAAGAACACTCAAAAAAGTTCAAAGAACACTTTGATTGCAAAAACTTGGCTGATGTGTTTTATTTTTATATTTGTTGTTTCTGTCTTTTTTATATGTATTATATTTCTATGCTGTTCCCTTGTGTACATCAAAACACCTTTCGTAATAGTATATTTATTACGAATATTTACGAATACTATTTACGAAAATAATTACGAATTATTTACGAAGACTAATATTTGAAAAAATGTGATATTTTAATATCGAACTTAGAAAAAAATACTTAATTAAAAAACTGTGTTTTATTTTTGCATTCTAATGCCCAATAAAAAGAAGGGTGCCAAGCTTGGCAGTGTAATCTTCGAAAAAATAATTATAAAAAGAAGACAAAGGATGCGGCAGTAACCAATTGTAAACTAGTTTTATACATCAACTCTACTACTGAAGTTCTGGATTCATCATTGATGTTAGGTCATTTCTTAGATCATCATTGGTGTTAGGTCATTGGTGTCATCTCTGTGTTTATGCTTTTGTTAAACCAATATTGAGTTCTTATGCAAATTTGGTAGACAAAAACATTTTACTGCGCATGGTCCAAATTTTAAATAGCCTACTGCGTGTCATTTTCTTCTTAAAGCAGAACCAGAGGCTCGGATGGAGTAGTAAGATATTTTTGATAATTTTTGGCTTGGCAGCTACAAAGAACCAGGGCTGTTGTGTCCTGTTGTGGGACAGTGGGTTTGACCTTAGTTTGGTAATACTGGACCAGGAGATCGAACCTTGGTGTAGGAATACACTGCAGGACTGAAGCAGGAACCTTAGGTGTCAGGAAGCGTCGCTACTCTGATTACTACTATTACTACAGGGAAACTTGTAAAATGCAGTGTTTCACTTTGGCTTAATGATTGTAAACCTATTTTCTCGTTATTATATCTACTTCTCATATTTTTAGTATTTGCTATTTTTACATTTACTCTCATAATAATGTGAATATGCTTTAAATTATTTTACTCATTTATATATTTGTTCCAATTAGGCTGATGTCACTGGCTATTGTGAAACCAACTACACAAAAATCAGCTCAAGTAGTATTCGTAAAACGAAGAATTTGCTTGGTTGCTCAGGTCGCCACGCTCACCAGCATACAAGGCTAACAACGGTACCATACAATACCATGTCATCTGTTCAATCATTGCCCTTGCTCAGGTAATGAAAATGGATTTTTGAACTCCTTCCTAATTTGGACTCATTTTTTTTTCTCTTTTTCAATCTTTTCCAGGAGTATCAGTTTGCTTTAGCCCTGTTTCTTTTTTTTTTTTTTTTTTTTTCTATGCCGCCTGTTTTCAATTTATTATGAATGTATCATTACATTTTGGAAGTTTGCGTCAGAGCCTTAAGCCAGAGAGCCTAGAGTATTTTATCTGAACTTAAGTTTTGTAGCCTATATTTGAGACGACAATCTGAAGTTATTGAGCTATGTTTGCTCAATATATTTTTTTTTAATCTGTGCTATGTTTCTGCTTCCCAGCAGAAAACTTCTCTAGCAGGTAAGTGCGAGTTTCAAACTCAAGTTAACCTAAAATTTAAAGTTGCTTGAGATATGATAGACCCTCCTTACTTTTTTATAGCTCCTTACGACCCTCCTTACGTAATTTACCTCCGTAATTACCTTACGTAATTAGACTTTCCTTACGTAATTTAATATGAGTATCACCAATCCCCTATCTAGAACATGTCTACGGTGGATAGAATTTACAAATATATATGCAAAACGTAAACTGTTCTCAATTTTTTTTTATAGTTACATATGAAACATGAACTGAGAATGGGTTAATTCTATTTTCTTAATTTACATTTTAATTTTTAATATAATGATCTTTTGTTACTTAAAAGCACGGGTAAACTTCTGAAGATCGGGAATAGGAAGCCAGAAGACGTATTAATATAATATTGTAATGGCATGTTAAGAAATTGATAGGAGGTATTCACAGTGGGCTTGTCCAAGTTAAAGGTAGGAATGGCACCTAAATTAATAGTAGGAAAAGTGTTAAGGGAGAAGGACAGAATAGTTAGGAATATGTCAAACGTGACAAATTGCTGGAAATGATACAGAAATGAATAAAAAATTGTGACATTTTCGAAGTTAAGGTTTACTTTGTGAAGTGGAGTTAGAGACAGCATTAGAAAAATTAAAATAGTAAGGCCTAAGGTGCTGACAGTGTGGTAAACGGGTTTTTTAGATATGGGGGTTCTGAAATTAGAGATAAATTAGTTAAGAATAGGAATATGATTTTTGAAAAAGAGAATTGTCTAGTGATTTTAGGAAAACCTCATTCATCAGGGATTAAATTGGCTTGTGTTTTGCTAAATTCATTTCTAATCCCCATACTGCGGATATTTTTACCGATCTTCGTAACCCCACTAGACCCCGACTCTCCCACTCAGCCTCCTTGGCAATCCCAGCGTGCTCTCTTATCCATCTTGTTACAGAGAAGTTCCTAAAAAGTTTTATGAAGTTTTATCCCCTTTATTCTGGAGCACGTTACTAATTCCTGATATGTATCCTAATCAACTGCTTCGTCTCTTTTCTTAGTTCATGGTGCATGGTCAAAGAAACTATTCCCCCTTTTTATCTCCCTTTTTACTGCTTTTGTTTTGCCCATTTGCTATGCTTATTTGAACTCTATATCTTTTTTAAGCTAGTAGTTTGCACAGCCCTTCTTCAATTGTCAATATTTCTGCTTCTTCATGTATCTTCAATGATTTGTCTTTTTGATTCCACTGTTTTGATTTTTAAAGTGTTTGACTTGGAATGCGAATTCAACTTTTTTTTCTTTCTTTTAGCTTGTGATAGTTTCCTGTCATAAAATATTATCAAGTATTATTTTATTCCCCCCCCCCGTTGTTTTTTCCATTATTCGTATAAAGTTAATTTTATTTTTTTGGACATGAATTTTTATTTTAATGTTATATTTCACTATTCTATTTACCATTTTTATACTTAAATAGCGACGAAGACCGCATTGCCTTTCCATCATAAACAATAAGTAGAACAACAGGGAAATTTTTATCAAGACAGTGGAACGCAACTTTAAATGAATATTTCGACCCTATATCCAAGGGCCCGCCCTCAGCAAAACAAACGAAGAAAAAAAACAATATAAAAGAAACTTACATTAAAATTCGATCATTAAACTTTTTTCAAACTTTTTGAAACTTTTCTCAGTTTTAATTTTCGAATTTTAATGTAAGTTTATTTTATATTGGTTTTTTCTTCGTTTGTTTTGCTGAGGACGGCCCTTGGATATAGGGTCGAAATATTCATTCAAAGTTGCGTTCCACTGTCTTGTATAAAAATTTCTCTGTTGTTCTACTTATTGTTTATGATTTTTACACATGTTTCGTTTTTAGAGAGAGATGTATTTATTAAACCAAAAAAACAACATCAGTGTTAACAGGCACCCCGAGAAGTAAAAAAAACTTGTCCAAGGGGACGGTTAAAATACAGTAAAAAATAATACAGGATTAAATAAATTATAAAACAATTAAATACACACCGCACATCCTAATCGGCACCACAAACCTTACAACAAAACAAATTCAACTTTACTGTTAAAATCATATCCCAAGAGACCATAATATATTGTTCAATTATTTATTTACACACCCCCCCCCACCCCAACTGTTTTATTTTAACTGTTGTTTTGCTGTCTTTGTTGTTTTCTTTGTTTTCCTTATTTTTACTGTACATATATAGCGAATTCGGCTCTATTGGAGCTTGTGATAGTCTTTTGAAAATAAATATTGTCCTACTTTTATTAGAAAGGTGATAAGAGTGAGTGGGATAATTGTAGGGGCATTAGTTTGGTTTCTGTGGGGAAGTAGTCTAGATTGAAGATACTTATTAGACCAAGAGGTTTTGTGGATAAAGTCTTAAGGGAAAAACGCTTTGGTTTTAGTAAGGGAAGGGGATGTGTAGGCTTAAGGGAAGAACGCTTTGGTTTTAGTAAGGGGAGGAGATGTGTAGACCAAATTTTCACTCTTAGGTTAATAATTGGGAAGTGTTTGACTAATCATGCTCCTTATGTCCTCACTCTTAAAGATCATGAAATGACATTGCATTCAGTCGATCAAAGAACTTGGCGAAGGACAGGGTATATCAGACAAGCACATTAAAGTGATTAGTGGCTATTTACGAGAACATATTGCTGTAGTTAAGGTAGTTACATAGGGTCGTATACCCGTTTTTATGAACAGTTTCTGTGGTCTTTTGTCCTAAGGAACACGGCAAAGGCTATGAGAAAGTATGAAATCAAATGGGAAGGAATTTCATAACTTGGGCCCTTCCTCTGGTGGTTCTGGGGGGTTATGTCATCTCCAAGGACCTTTCAACTATACTGAACAAAATGGCTATCAAAATTTTTATCAGACAACTTCTAGGAAAAAGGGCGTAGGAGGGGGGCTAATTGTCCTCCAAATTTTTTGGTCACTTACAAAGAGTACTAGAACTTTTAATTTCCGTTCAAATGAGCCCTATCGTGATATTCTAAGACCATTGGTTCGATACGATCACCACCAGAAAAACAAGAACAAATAAACACGCGTCCGTGTTCTTTCATCACGCCAAAAAATACAACATTCCACATTTTTGCAGATAAGAGCTTGGAACCTCTATAGTAGGGTTCTCTGATACGCTTAATCTATTGGTGTGATTTTCATTAATATTTTTTGGCGTTTAGGGGGTGTTTTCCCCTTTTTCAAAAATCCAACAAATTTTCTCCAACAAATTTCAAATGAATATTATATATTCGGAATCAGCATAATAATCCAATGCTTCTGATATATCTATTGGTGTAAAAATTTCGTTTTTTTAGAGTTTCGGTTACTACTGAGCCGCGTCGCTCCTTACTTACAGTTCGTTACCACGAACTGTTTGAACACCGTTTATTTGGGGCCAGAAGAAGAAAATAAAGAAGTAGAAGTAGAAAATATTTTTTTTTTTACGAAAATTTTCCGCAAGATATAGCCTATATCGTTTCAAAAATTTTGGGGTTTTGACAACTACAGCGTATCATTTATGTTGAAAAAAAAACAACAAAAACACAAAAAAAAAAAAGTGCTTTTCTAAAAAACTTTAGTTAGAAAAAGCCAATCAAATGTTGCTACACCACATCAGGTTACCAAGGCAACGTCATTCTAGGTACCATTGCTTTTCACGCTACTGTTTTCTAACAAGTTATTTATTTCATTTCAGTTATTTATTTATTTCATATTTTTTTATTCATATATATCATTTATAAGTTTTTTCATAACTACTAGTTTTATTATGAGAGTTATTTATTTTCATTTAATTACGGGAGTTATTTATTTCATATTTATTTCAGATCTGATCAAAGCTGCGAGCAGAAATTCCTAGATGGTCACCTACAAAAAGCGGACTGCGCAGAATCTCATGTATTTGAACCATTCACTGGCCAGAGGGGTGGGGCTGAAACTAAAATCCACCAGTCTCTTACGTATAAAAGCAAAGAAGAGACTATTTTACCATTTCCTGATATTACTTTTGAAAGAAGTTCCTTGATATATAAGCCACATGGTGGAAATAGAGTTAATGAAGGGAGTCCAAAACAAGTGATAGTGGTTTTAAAGGATTTGGTTAAAAACAGTGAGGAGTCGTTAACAAACGACGTAACTGGACAATTTGACGTTTTAATTAAAGAGCTGAAAAAGATGACTTATGCGCAGATGTCTAAAATTTATTACAGCTTGGATGATAAAAAAGCAAGGTATGTCAAAACCGGATTTTAATTATGTATTAAAAAACATAAGAAAATAAAAAGAACATAATCATACTTTTGGTATTAAATAGGACCCAGAAAAAGAGGGGGAAAAGGGAAAGTCTCTATACTAGAGAAAACTTAATTTTCTTTTAAATTAAAGCAATAGATAACAGTTAGAATATATGTCTGGTCATAGCAACAGTTATGAAATCTGATTAAAAAAAAGTTTCATTACAGCGTAAAAGAAATTACATTACAACGTTGTCCAACGTTGCTCAACGTTGCTCAAAAGTGTAAAATGTTGGGCAACGAGAAGATCGATCAAGTGGATAGCTTCACTTAGCTAGGTAGTATTATTAGTGTTAATTAATTTGATGTTTTAATTAAAGAGCTGAAAAAGATGAGTTATGCGCATATGTCTAAAATTTGTTACAGCTTGGATGATAAAAAACAAGGGATGTCGAAACAAGATTTTAATTATGTACTAAAAACATAAGAAAATAAAAAGAACAGAATCATACTTTTTGTATTATATAGGACCCCCAGAAACAGAGGGAGAAAAGGGAAAGTCTCTATGCTAGGAAAAACTAAGTTTTTTTAAGTAAAGCAATAGATAACAGAATATACGATTAGTCATGGCAACAGTTACGAAATCTGGTGTAATAAGTTTAATTACAGTGTAGGTGGCTCAAATGCTGCTCAACACTCACTTAGTTAGGTAGTATTATTAGTAAAAATGGTGGATGTAAATTTTATGACGATCAATGCAGTGGAGATGTTAAAAGTAGAATAGCCGAGGCCAATTTTTTTTCTTCAAATTTTTCAATCCTATAACAAAAATCATTCAATGAACAGTGTATTCAACAGTGTAAAATGTTGAGCAACTTGAAGATCGATCAAGTGGATAGCTTCACTTAGCTAGGTAGTATTATTACTAAAGATATATACTAGTGCTATACTAGTGCTAGTATAGCACCAGATTTATGCTAGTGCTATTTTTGACTTAAATTCAAATTCGGCAACCATGCTGTGAAAGAAATTTCTTAATTAAAATCTATTCTATGCAAATTTTATGATAGTGGGCGCAGTGGACATGTTAAAAATAAAAAAAAAACAAGACCCAGGGTGTTCTTTTTCGCATTTTTTTTTCAAATTTGTTCTCTTCAGTTAAATCAAACAAATAACAAAAATCGTTCAATTAATAAAATCACTAATCCCACAAAGGCTCCATAGCCTGTAAAGGAGGGGGATCATGAAACAGTTGAAAAGAATAGGACGATATGTCTGAAAACTGATATTAGAATATTAGAAGCGACAGTGGTGACATTGGTCAAGTATGGTTCTGACACGTGGGCGCTCTGAAAGACGGAGGATGATTTGTTAGATATTTTCCAGAGGAATTGCCTAAGAATTCTTTTGGGTACCCGTCTGACTGGCCGTATTTCAAACAGTAAACTGTACAAAGAATGTGGTTCTATCCTGCTTTCTCTAGGGCTATAATGGAAGAAAGGTTGGGATGGCTAGGACACGTTCTGCGGAGGAAGGATGACAGATTGCCAAAGATCGTGCTTTTTGGCCAACCGTCTAGGTCTAAACGGAAAACAGGTAGGACGATGTCGTGAAGTTGGAACTTAATTGAAATTGGAACTTCTTGGGAGGGTGTAAAGAGGGTGGCTTTGAATTTATTGGGGTGCAGGAGGAGCGTGCGTAGCTGTTTTTACCTCAGGTGGATTTGGAGGTAATGATGCTCGTCCGGAGTTAATTCCCATGCAAATGGGCGCATGAAGAACAACCTCCACGTGCCTCTGGATACCTGGCTAGCACCAGAGAACCAAATGTATCTAGGGACGGTTGGGTTGGCAGCCCTTCTCCTGAAACTTCTATTGCCACGAATGGAACCAGAAATTCAGCCTCGGATATATCATCTGAAACCCCGTCTCGACCTCGGAACGCCCATGGACGATTCCCTCTGAATATGATTGACCAAGGTGGCATCAATGTGGCCACCTGGAATGTTTTACACCGAACCAACCCGATTCAAAGCTTCTATTAACCAGAGAATTAAAGAAATATAAAGTTACAATTGCTGGAATCACTGAAAACACATCTATCTGGTGATGGTGAGGAGAACATTGGTGAAAGGCGCACACTGCTTTGGTCTGGTGGTCACCACAAGCGAGGAGGCGTTGGCCTAGTGCTGTACAGTACCGCACGCAAGGCCCTCCTGTCATTTACACCAGTTACACCCAGGCTCCTGAGAGCAAGGCTCGATGTTAAACATGGAAAAATAACCATAATCACCTGTTATGCCCCCACAAATGAAGCCCAGGAAGAAGATAAGGATGACTTCTATACCCTTTTAAGTTCTGAGCTCTCGTCAGTACCTCCCATGACTACCTTGTCCTTCTAGGAGATATGAATGCTAGCATTTCAAATGAGTCTGACATGTGAGATTTCGCTGTTGGACCCGTAACAGTAGATAGCCTAAACGACAACGGAGAGAGAATGTTGAACTGCTGTCTCGCCCACAATCTTACCGTTGCAAACACATGGTTTCAGAGACCCAATATAGCCAAGTACACCTGGTATAGTAATGATGAATCAACGAAGAAGATGCTCGACTACATCCTCATACGCCGGCGATGGCTGTCTTCTGTGCAGAATTGTCGCACCTACCGAGACGCCGAACTTGGGAACACTGACCATCGTCTTGTTGCAGCCAAAATCTGGCTTCGCCTGAAAGCTACAAAAGCCAGCCAGAAACCTCGGAAAATTGATACCTATCGTATCCAGCAAGACCCCGCTTTGGCTAAGTAGTATCAGGCCGAAATATCCAACAAATTTGAGGTTCTTACGCAATGCGATGATAGTGAAGGTGTGTATGGATGGTCTTCAAAGAGAATGCTCTTGCAGCTGCAACTAGGGCTGCTGGAATGAAACAGCGTTAGCAAAAAGACTGGATCAGCAACGAGACCCTCGCCATTATTGATCGTAGACGGGAAGCACGCCTTCGCGGGGACATGACAGCGTATAGGCAATTAAATAAAGAGCGTAACATCATGCTGCACAAAGACCGTAAGACCTTTATTGACAAAAAAGCACGCGAGCTCCAAGAAGCCGCCAAAAAAAAGGACATCGGGGCCACATATAAGATCCTTCGTGAGCTCTCAGGTCAAACTACATCGTATCTCCGTAACGCCAGTTCCGAAAATATTTACGACAAATCACAGTGCCTTCGCCTGTGGGAGCAACACTTCGAGAAGCTACTGAACTCAGACCCACCTGACCAAATTGACGACGAGATTACTGCTGCGGCTGAGAATGCTACATCTGCCCGCGATGGCACTGAATTTACAGCAGAAGAAATTAAAGCAGCAGCACGAAAGTCGAAGAACAACAAAGCACGGGAGTATGTGGCCTGACATCAGAACTCCTTAAAAATGGCGATCCATCCTTGACCCTCTGGCTACAAGTGCTGTTTAATACTGTGTAAATAATACCATCAAACTGGAAGACCGGCTTACTTGTACCAGTCTACAAGAGGAAAGAACGTAAAGCAGAATGTAATAACTATCGTGGAATAACTCTGCTCTCGGTACCCGGCAAACTCTTCACCCCAATCATACGGGGGGCCTCTTCACCATGCTGCTCCTCAAGCGGGCAACAAAGTACCTCCATCCCCTTCGTCGCCACCAGCAAGCTGGATTCATGCCGGGTAGGTCCACTACTGAGCAAATCCATACAATTAGACAGCTGATAGAGAAAAATCTAGAATATAAAAGGAAAGCATACATTGCCTTCGTCGATTTTCCATCTGCTTTCGACACTGTCGACAGACAGTCACTGTGGTTGATCCTTCAATCTGCTGGTGTACCTAAGAAAATTGTCAATCTGTTCAAAGAACTATACAATAAGACCGAAAGTGCTGTTCTTGTAAATGGCCAGCTCTCATCACATTTTCGAATTAGAAATGGTGTTCGGCAAGGCTGCGCTGCTGCTCCCGAACTCTTCAACTGTGTCATGGACCACGTTCTCAACAAAACACTGCTGGCGCATCCGTTTGGCATCGATTTTGCTGGAAGAGTTCTGGCTAATGTCGACTTCGCTGACGATGTTGCATTGGTATGCGAAAATCTCACTGACATCATGCAGCCCTCTGTCAACTATAGAAGTATGTGGCCATGATGTTGAGATAGTCAAGCAGTTCACCTACTTTGGTTCGATTGTTTGCTCAAACGGAAATCTAGATGCAGAGATATCAGCAAGGGTGGCAAAGCCGAACGCCGTTTTCGGCCCCTTACTGAGAACAATATTCCACAAACCTCAGATCAGCCGTCTCACGAAAGCTCGTATCTACTCTGCCTCAGTAGGAAGTGTCGTGTTTTACTCGTTAGAGACTTGGCCTTTGACGCAGTCGCAGATCATGAAGGTAGATGCTGTCCAGACAAAACACCTCTGAAAAATTGAACACGTTAGGTGGCTCGACAGGGTACGGAACATGGATATCCTCCGCTCCTTCAAATTACCACCCATGTCCGAACAGCTTGAGTCCCGCTCGCTGCGTTGGTACGGTCATTTACTTCGCCTACCCACTGAAACACCTGCCCGAGTTATATTTGACTTCGATCCAACTACAAATGGCTGGAAAAAACGCCCCAGAGGTAGACCACGTATGAGATGGGGGGATATCATCCGCGATTGACTCACGGCGTGGGGCATTGACCCCAGTGAAGCTCCTACCCTGGCCCAAAACAGACCACTCTGGAGACGACTAACGGTACTGACGTCTGGTTCCCTCTACGCTGGCGACGCTGCCGAGCAAGAGCTTTGAGTCAAGTAAGTCAAAGATTTGTGCTGCGGTGAGTTATTAGTAGTAGCAGTAGTAAAAGAAAAGGTATAAAACAGTTACCAACCCTAAGAGCATTGCCTCTCTTTTTTGTATTAAATTTTTTAAATAATCCCCCTTTTTTTACCACCACCCATTTTTAAAACAGCCGTGACTGAAAAATGTTAAGTTGTCAGCTGAATGAAAAGACTGTTTTTGCACGTTCCAATCACTAATGAATAAATATAATATATGTTTATAATGTACTAATGAATAAATATCCACTCAATAGATCCACTCAAAAATTTCATTTCTTTTGTGCAGCTCCATGAAAAATGGAACAAAACGAATTACCATATTGGTTGTAACCGAAAACATAGTTCTTGAAAAATTCGTAACCAATTGAGACTTCTTTTTTAAAAGTTTAAAGCTTACTAATTCACTTGGAGAGTTTCTGTCTCTTGATCGTCTTTCACTGGTTTCTTTCACGGAATTAGAGGCAGTCTTAGGGAAGGGACACAGGGGACACTTGCTTCGGGCGCAGAAATTTTAGGGGCGAAATTTCAAAACAATAATCTAACGGTTATAATCATTTCGTAATTTTTGAAATTTTATTTTTATTAAAACAAAGTAGACGTCGCAGTTGTGGTAGTAAGTATAAGCAAGTTGAATCCGAAATTTTCATTTTCCCCATATCTTCATCACCATTCCTTGAACATAGAAGTAAGTAGAATAAATTTAGTTAATTCAGACAAATATCAATAAATGAAAAATTTTGTCAATAAATCAACATTTTATAAAATCAAGATTTTGCCCCAGGCGCAAGAGAGGAGGCCAGGACCGCCACTTCCCGGACTCCTGTATAGGCTAAATATTTTTACTTTTTGATTCTTCGAAAATATTTATTAAATCAATACTTATCAACCTATTTGCTTTATACCTAACCTGCTCCAAAGTTTTGGACTAAGTGGTTCCCAAATAGTATTATATTTCCGGATTGTACAAATTATTGTGTAGCATTTTACAAAACAATCTAATGCCAATAGGTTCCAAGATACACATGTCCTTATTATCAATAGCTTACCCTTAGATGGGTCGTATATCTTTAGCATTCTGACGACAACTATGCCTCTTGGTAAATATTGCCCTGAAAGCGGCTATAAATTTACTTTGATATTTTGCTTTTTTTTCATTTTGGCCTCTGATCTGGAAAATACCATTGAAAAAGTAGAGAGTAATTTTTTTTTTATTATAATGATTCCGATCTTTCATAATATTAATTTAAAACACTTTCCACGAAACAAGTTTTTCAAAGAAAAGTAAAGAGCTCATTAAGCCAAGAATGAGCAAAAATAAGGTCAAATAATCTTCCAACCGTAAACTATCACAAATCACTATCAATAAATAAATGAAACTCAAAAACGAACAGAAATTACATTAAATAGCCGAGTCGAACTCAAAACGACAAAAAATTAACATGAGTAGGGCTGATAACACGGTCATTAAAAAAAAAAATGACCTTGGATTGTCAGTTTAATTGACATATAATATTTGTTCCTTAAAGTTTTGATAATTTTCTGTTTATGAAAGTAAGAAAAGTGAAAACATTTCAAACGTATTTTTTTTCAGTAAAGCGCAAGTTGTGTTTCTGGTCTTGAGAAGGCATGGGGGTTATGATGTATACGACACTTCTGATTACCAATCTAATGAGCCCCCTCCGAATTTCATACGATCACCCTTTATATATAAACCTTATATGCCCCCAGGGCATAACTTACACACCCTTTCCCTGAGGGCTGTGGGGTTGTCATCCTCTAAGACACAATTTCTGGATCTTTCAATTACGAATAACAAAATGGCTATCTCAAAATTTTGATTGGATGTGTTTGGGGAAATGGTGGGCGTGGTAGGGGGTTAGTTGCCCTCCAATCACTTTTGGCTATTAAAAAGCGCACTAGCCCTTTCAATTTCTAATCAAATGAGATGAGCTTAAAAAGGGCACTACAACTTCTGATTACCAATCCAATGAGCCCCTCTGACGTTTATACTATCACCCTTTCTGTATATACCTTATATGCACCCAGGGCATAACTTACAACCCTTGCCCTGAAAGCTGTAGAGGGGCTGTCATCCTCAAATACATAATTTCCGGACCTTTCAACTACGTTGAACAAATTGGCTATCTCCAAATTTTGATTGGATGTGTTTGGGAAAATAGTGGGCGTGGGAGGGGGGTTAGTTTTGCCCCCCAATTAAATTTGACTATTAAAAAGGGCACTAGTAGCCCTTTCAATTTCTAATTGAATGAGCCCTTTTAGAAGTTTCTACGACAAATCCTTTGATACGAAGTGCCCTGGCCTAAAACCAAAAAAAAAAAAAAAAAGAAAAAAGAAAAAAAATAAATAAATACATTGGGCCAACATTGCCCTTTACTTAGGCAACGCTATTGCGCTGCCTATGATCAGCACAATTTGAGCTTGAGACCTGAGTTATAAAAATAATTTCGACTAAGCAACAAACGCTCTTCCTTTTTTGATATTTGCCTTTGGATGTCTTTTTGGTATTTGCTTTCTTGATCTTTTTTCGATATTTGCTTCCTTGATCTTTTTCGATATTTGCCTTTGGCGTTCTTGATGTACTTGAATCTTTATTTTGCCTTCATAATAGTAAGCTGAAAACCTCCATTTTTTTTGTATTTTTATTTTATTTTACACAGACTAATTTCTTCAGATTTGGCAAATTTTCGTAGTTCTTTGCCTGATTCAAGAGGGGTGAATGCACGTAAATTATTTGGGTGGTCAGAAAACCATTCTAATATCGTTGGCTTTCTTGAAAGTCCTAATATATATATATATATATATATATATATATATATATATATATATATATATATATATATATATATATATATATATATATATATATATATATTAATCTATATATATATATATATATATATATATATATATATATATATATATATATATATATATATATATATATATATATATATATATATATATATATATATATATATATATAATATATATATATATATATATATATATATATATATTATATATATATAGATATATATAGCATATATATATATATATATATATATATATATATATATATATATATATATGTGTGTGTGTGTTACATTGTATCTATTTCAGAGCGTTTCTTACGGATGCACTACCTAGTGTAAGAACTGCGGCAGCTTTTGCAATGCTACGAGATCTAGTTCAAGATAAGGTGTTGACTGAGACCGAACAAGCAATCTGGCTGGCCTCTCTTGCCTTAATACTAAGCCAAGCATCGATATGATAGTTGCTGTAGCTGTAAGTTTTATTTTATGAATTGGCTAACCAACTCGACAGAGACAATATATTCACATAGTGAGGTAAATCAAAATACACTATCTGATGCCAGATCGTAAGAATATCGTATCTGCAATATCTCAGGAACAGTTTGGGAGAGGAAGGGGATCGAATTAAGCTTTCAGATTTTTTTTTGGGAGGGTGGGGGGATCTAAGTGGGCCTGGAAATTTGACCTTGGACGAAGAGGCAGAGTAATTTCAAATACACTATAAGATGTCCAGTTTTTTTCGCGTTTTTGCACATTTTTAATTATTAACGAATAAATTTAGAATATGTATATATAATATGGTAATGAAAAATACATACTCTATTATTGAATAAGTATTTATTCGGTAAATTTTAATAAAATGTACAAATTTTATTTAAATATATTAATTTTGTTTTTTTATGAATATTTTTGTTTCATTTTTGATGAAAAAATTAAATTTAGGTTTGATTTAACTTGAACCAAATTCTTATCAATGATAAGTTTTTAAAAGTTCTATAAAAAATAAATAAATAAAATTCTTTATTTGTATTTTAACTGTTTAAAAATTTATTTTTTAAGAATTTAGCCACCGCCAAATTTTATTTGGCGGTGGCCAAATTTTTTATTGTCTTATTTTTTATTGTTTTCTTTTTTATTTTTTATTTTTATTTTTTATTGTTTATTGTTTTATTATTTTTTATTGTTTTATTATTATTTATTGTGTTTTTATTGTTGTCAAATTTTTTATTGTCTTAAAAAATAAAGTTGTGAGACAGAGTCAAACTTTAGCGTAAAGAGCGAGGCGCTGAGGAGGGGGCAGCCCCTTTCATATACGGAATAATTTCTGTTCGTTTTAAGTTTTAATGTCGCTCCTTATTTTCACTTAAAAAAACTTGCTTTTTTAAATTTAATTTCTGATCTTTTATGAATTGATGAAGCTTTGACCTCCGCTCACCGTACATGAATAATTAAAACGAAATTTGTATATTAATTTTACTTTTTTTGGCTAAATGGCTTTCTCGAAATTTTGTCCTAACTTAACTTACGTAACAAACTTCTATATTCGTATAATTGTATTACGTATATTAGGGAGTTCGCCCCCTAGTCAATACCTCGCTCTTTATGCTAAAGTTTAAATTTTGTTTCGATTCTTTAAGAATGACCCTTAATCACAAACGCCGTTAATTAGAATAAATAGCTCTGATGAAAGTACAAAAAAAAAAACTTTAGCGTAAAGAGCGAGTTAATGACTAGGGGGCGAACCCAATCATGTACGTAATATTTTCTTTTCGTTTTAAGTTTTGATGTTGCTCCTTACTTTCATTTGAAAAAATAGTTTTTTTTATATTTAATTTCTGATCGTTTTTCTAAATAATGCTGGGAAATATGGCGCCCCCTTCATAGCAATGTCCCATCCCTCATGAAAACTTCCTCCATGGAAACATCCTCCCACGTAACACCCGACCGCCCCCCCCCCCCGAAATACTAGAAAAAATCCCCTTGAAAACTTCTGTATGCTTCCCAATAACCAGTACTATATGTAAACATTGGGCAAAGTTCATAACTTGCAGACCTTCCCCCGGGGACTGTGGGGGATTAAGTCATCCTCAAAGACATAGTTATTGTATTTTTCGACAATGCTGAACAAAATGGCTATCTGAAAATTTTGATCGGGGGGGACTTTAGGAAAAAATGAGCGGGGAAGGGGGCCTAGTTGCCCTCCATTTTTTGGTCACTTAAAAAGGGCACTAGAACTTTTAATTGCCGTTCTAATGAGCCCTCCTGCGATATTCCAGGACCACTGGGTCGATACGATCACCCCTGGGAAAAAAAACAAAACAAACACGCATCCGTGATCTTTCTTCTGGCAAAAAAAATACAAAATTCCACATTTTTTGCAGATAGGAGCTTAAACCTCTACAGTACGGTTCTCTGATATGCTGAATCTGATGGTGTGATTTTCATCAAGGTTTCTAGGACTTTTTTAGGGGGTGTTTCCCTTTTTTCGAAAATAAGGCAAATTTTCTCAGGCGCGTAGCTTACCTTTCATTTGAAAACAGCGTAAAAACGTTTTTTGGCAATTATCTCACAAGTTGGAAAATCTCAGATACGACCTTTAGTCGTGAAAGCGTTGATATGCGAGCATTATATTAAATTAACATTAGTATATAAATTAGTAAATAAATATTTGTATATTAGTATATAATATTATATAATTAGTAATTTATAATTAGTAACGTTTATATTATTAGTATATTAGTATATAGATATTTATATAATTAGTATATAAGTATGTAAATAATATTAGGTAATAAATATTAGAATGTAATTAATATTAGTATTATAATAAATATTGTTTTTTATTAAATAAAAAAACAAGTTTTTTTAACTGAAAGTAAGGAACGACGTTAAAACTTAAAACGAACAGAAATTATTCCGTATATGAAAGGGGTTGTCCCCTCCTCAACAACTCGCTCTTTACGCTAAAGTTTTTTATTGTTTAAAAAAAAATAAGAGTTGCTGGAAAGTCAAACTTTAGCGTAAAGAGCGAGGCGTTGAGGAGGGGACAGTCCCTTTCATATATTATTTGAAAAAAACTACGTTTTCTAAAGAGTTAAAGAGGCTGAGTTGCAAGGTCGAACCTTAAAACGTACAGGGATTAGGAGGCACAGTTGGGGGGCTGCCGCCCCCCAAACCCCCCGCTTTCGCAGCCTGTAAATAAATAAAAAAAGTTTTTTAAACTGAAAGTAAGGAGCGACATTAAATCTTAAAACGAACAGAAATTATTCCGTATATGAAAGAGGCTGTGCCCTCCTCAACGCCTCGCTCTTTACGCTAAAGTTTTTATTGTTTAAAAAAAGAGTTGTGAGAAAGTCAAACTTTAGCGTAAAGAGCGAGAGGCGTTGAGGAGGGCACAGCCTCTTTCATATACGGAATAATTTCTGTTCGTTTTAAGATTTAATGTCGCTCCTTACTTTCAGTTTAAAAAACTTTTTTATTTATTTACAGGCTGCGAAAGCGGGGGTTTGGGGGGCGGCAGCCCCCCAACTGTGCCTCCTAATCCCTGTACGCTTTAAGGTTCGACCTTGTAACTCAGCCTCTTTAACTCTTTAGAAAACGTAGTTTTTTTCAAATAATACACATAAACAGGTTAGACATGCTTTGTTATGAAAATTGACGCGCAGATATTTTCATAACAAAGCATGTCTAACCTGTTTATGTGTATTATTTGAAAAAAAACTAAGGTTTTTCGTAAATGTAAATTCGGGGGATAATTTTTTCGGTCTGAAAATATCAAAAGGCCCTAACAGGTCGAATTCTGCTTCGAATGAGTCCTCATTCAATCGGATCCGTTGCCAACTGTGGCCTGTAGGCGTGGCTAAGAAAAAAAAGAAATGATGATGATGAATTTTAAGTGGCTATATTTGGTTTTTGAAAACAGGGAAGGATGTGATCGGATTGAGCTGAAATTTCGAGGATAAGCTCCCGGGCTCTAGGAAAGCTTAACCTCTAAATTTCAGCCCAATCGGACAACGTTAAAGGGGGGCTGTGGTGGGAGGGTCCAAACTTCCGGCCCAGTTTACCCCATGAAGAAAAAGTCGGAGGAGGATGAAATTTTGCAAGTTTCTTAGTTTGAGATTGGGCTACAAAATGCGATTACCGCCGTCTCTCTGCGACCTCTAGGACCTGAAATCGCTTAACATTGTGGTGGGTCGCCTCTTATAGAGGCACAAGTGTGCCTCCTTGACAGAATAATTTCTGTTCGTTTTAAGTTTTAACGTCGTTCCTTACTTTCAGTTAAAAAAAACTTGTTTTTTTATTTAATTTTTGAACATTTTTGAATTAATGCAGGTTTTGATTTTGGCTCACCGTACATGAATAATTAAAACAAAATTTGCATATTAATTTTACTTTTATTTGGTTAAATGGCTTTCTCGAAACTTGTTTTATTTTATTTACGAACGTTTTTATTAGCAATAAATATACGTAACTTACGAATTAACTTACGTAACGATCTTCTATATTCATATTTTTTTTAATACGTATATTAGGGGGCTCGCCCCCTAGTCAATACCTCGCTCTTTAAGCTAAAGTTCGAATTTTGTTCCAATTCTTTAAAAATGACCCTTAATCACAAAGGCGGTTATTTAGAATAAATAGCTCTTATGAAAGTACTAAAAGATCTTTGGCTTAAAGAGCGAGGTATTGACTAGAGGGTGAACCCAATCATACACGTAATATTTTCTGTTCGTTTTAAGTTTTGATGTTACTCCTTATTTTCAGTTGGAAAACTTGTTTTTTATATATTTAATTTCTGATCTTTTTTTAAATAATGCTGGGAAATCCGGCGCCCCCTTCATAGCAATGTCCCTTCCCCCATGAAAACTTCCTTCATGGAAAGATCTTCCCAAATAACCCCCGACCCAGCCACCCCCCTACTACCAGAAAAAATCCCCCTAAAACGTCTGTATACTTCCTAATAACCAATACTATATGTTAACATTGGGTAAAGTTCATAACTTTCAGCCCTCCCCCCGGGGACTTCGGGGGATTAAGTCATCCTAAAGGACATACTTATCATATTTTCAACCATGCTGAACAAAATGGCTATCTCAAAATTTTGATCAGGTGACTTTGGGAAAAAAAATGAGCGTGGGAGGGGGCCTAGTTGCCCTCCATTTTTTTCGTCACTTAAAAATGGCACTAGAACTTCTAATTTTCGTTCCAATGAGTCCTCCCACGATATTCTAGGGCCACTGGGTCGATACGATCACCCTGGAAAAAAAAAAAAATAAAAAAAATAAATAAAATAAACACGCATCCGTGATCTTTCTTGTGGCAAAAAATGCAAAATTCCACATTTTGTAGATAGGAGCTTGAAACTTCTACAGTAGAGTTCTCTGATACAATGAATATGATGGTGTGATTTTCATTAAGATTTTATAACTTTTAGGGGGTCTTTCCTTTTTTCGAAAATCAGCCAAATTTTCCCGCGTAACTTTTGATGGGTAGGACTAAACTTGATGAAAGTTATATATTTGAATTCAGCATTGAAATCTGATTCTTTTGATGTATCTATTGTTATCAAAAACCGCGTTTTTCTAGAGTTTCGGTTACCATTGAGCCGGGTCGCTCCTTACTTACAGTTCGTTACCACGAACTGTTTGATTTCCTCTACTAATATGTGTAATTTGCTTCTTTACCAATGTAATGCTAAAGAGTGGGACTAGTTGGCAGGTAATACTTTTTTAGAATTTTGATTCCAGTTTATCATTTTATTACATACATTTTTCGGTGGTGTCATTACACACCACGTAGAGCTCCGCACGTGACAACAATGTTGTCAGTGTTTTTTTTTTTTTTTTTTTTTTTTGGAGAAGGCATTTGGATGATTGTAAATATGGAACTTTAATCAAACGTATAAATAAAAATATCCCTCTTTTAATCAAACTCATGGCTTAACGTAATATATTTTTTATATATCTTGTACATATATCTTGCATATACCTTGTACATCACTCTTACACATATACCTCATACATATATCTTATTACATTTACTTATCATTTATAAATCTATTGTTTTCTGGTTGTTTTTTATGCTAAAATGTGGTATAATGATAATTGTTTCCTCCTTAATTCCTTAGGAAACTTTTAAGTGGGTGCCTCAAGTAGATTAAAATCTTTTTTTTATTCGAGTTCAATTAAGGTGCAGAATATATCTTTTTTGCTAAAATCTGGCAGTGGCTTGGGGAGTTGCGGCGAAGGGGCCACCGGGAGTAAATCAAAATCCTCACCTGATATTGGTTTATACTGGGGGCCAAAGGCCTGCCTTGCTCCTTATTCACAAATAAATTTTTTTGTGGATTTTAGAAAAATTTTAAATTTTAGAAAAAAAATCGGACTCATTACAAAATATTTAAAGAGGTTAACCTCATTTTGATGTTAACTACATATAATTTTTCAGGGACACACAAGGATGCAGTTGACGAAACCAGTGTTCATTTCTTATCCAATTTTTTTTCTGATAAAAGAAAGAAAAGGGGTGACGGTTGGACACACGTTTTCAGGAAGATTCTAGAAAAATAATACTCTGCTATAAAGTGGGGTGTATAAAGTTAGGGGAAGATAATATAGTGGATTGCTTTTTTTGGTGGTTGTGGGGGGGAAAAATAAAAAATGATTTGATAATTGAATAATAGTGCTCAGAACTTCAAAAAAATTTAGGATTTCAGAAAGGAGAGGGGGTACAGTATGCATACCTTTTTGCTAAAATTAGACGATGGAGTGGCGTGCTTTTAGGTTTGAAGAAGCCAATGTACGTTAAAGAGGCTGTGTGTTTTTGTCAGAGTAATGATTACTATATTTGAAAAAGTGCTCAATTGGGGAACCGAGTGCTATTTGTTTTATTATAGTGTTCGCTTCAAAGAGCCGCTCTTCTGCGGTATTAATAGGCTTTATGAAATAAAATATAATGTGGTACTAAATTCTATTTTAATCCGTTCGCGATCCCTTTATGATAAATTACTACGAGTCATGGTTCGTACTTTACTAGGTTGCAGCTATTGCTTTGCTTTGCTTTGTGATAATATAGATGTTGATTTGCGTCATGGTACCAGGTCTTCATTTTCAATAAAATACCTGGGTCCATCTGTATGGAATGAGCTACCATTGAGCATTAGGGCGGTGGAACACGTACCTCAGTTTAAAAAGAATTTAAAAGATTTTTTTTTGGGGGTGGGATATTGTTGAATTTGATAATGGCTGGTAGGTTGGGAAGGGGAAGAAGAGAGGCTGGGGAGTTAAGGGTGGGCAGGGGCTAAGTTGGGGTTGGGAGGGCAGGGTGGGGGAGGGGTTAGTTGATTATTTAAGAATGATGGAGACTGGATTTTTATTATTTTTTTCTTTTATATTTTATGTATCTATTATTATTTTTAATTCAGTTATTTATTTATTTATCTATGTTTTTCATACAGATAGGTTATACTTAGACTTTCGCGCGACCGCAAATCCTCCGAGGTTTTCTCCAGAGCGAAAGTGTTGTTTAATTTATTTGTGTTGGGAATGTGGAATAATAAACTTATGAACTTAACCATTATAATAATTTGATCCAAATTATCTATAGTCAGTGCCCCTTCACTATAAACTGATAGTGAAAAGTCATGTCAATAACCAAAGGATGTATCTAATAGGGGAGGGTATATACTTTTTTGTATCCAAGTAAAAGTTATGGTGCTTTGAGTCGTTTTGTAGAGGTGATTCTTACCCTCGGAAAATAGTAAAAACTAGAATAGAGTTTTTCTACTACGAAAAGACAATGGCAGTTGTTGAAAAGTGGTTTAAAACACTGGCAATAAGTATATCAAAATTAAATTCACTGTGATCGCTTCCTGGTTCTGTGACTTGACTTCATTTTGTTTGATGTTGTTTGTTTAAAAGTTATTTAGACTAAGTGTCATCCATCCAGTTGTTCCACCGCTAAAAACTATTTTTTTAGCCTTTTTATACTCTTGACAAAAAATTGCCTTTTTATTCTTCATTTTATTCTATCTGATGTTATCAATAATTCAGCTTGATGATTCCTCATGTTTTTTATTCTTCTTTATTCTATCTCTAATGTTATTCTATCTTCAGCCTTCAGTCTTCTATCTTTCTTATTTATTTTCAGTCAGTCTTCTATCTTTCTGTCTATCCATCTATCTGTATATCTATCTAGTCTTTTATCGGTACTGGTGCATTATACGGACAGTTCTAAAAGTCAAGTTTGGTTAATGCTAATGAAATAAAATAAAATAGGATGAATATATAATAGTTTATAAACAAATTTGGGCTATATATTTGCGCATTAGGGGGCTGGGGAGTAAAAGCATACCATATATTAAATACGTAACCTAACCTAGGTACCTTTTTCTCCCCCTAGACCCCAAAAAACAACAGTTTAAATATCGTAAACGCAATGAAAACTACTCTTTGCATTTCATTTCTCAATAGTGGTCTCTTGAAAATAAACCAAACTGGCGGGTTTCGTCTCTCATTAGTATATAAAAGTGTACGTTTAACGCACCAGTACCCTTTTATGTATCTTGCAGTCTGAATTCTATCTTCAGGTTTCTGTCTTCGGGTTTTTGATTCTTCGTTTTATTCTATATCTAATGTTATCAACAACTCATGCCAAAACATGACTAATAGTACAGGCAAATGGAGGTTTGACCCGAAACAAATTGCAACAGAAATGATTCTTACACCATCTTGTAGAGAAAAAAAACTGAACAACATATCCATTTTCGCATATTCTGAGTCGACGCAAAATAACCGTTTTTTTTGGCTTTTAATGCGATTTTTTTACGTTTTCCGAAAAAAATAATATAATTTTAGTATCCGACCGTTTTTCTTGAAATGAAGTATGATTCTGATGCAGAATGACAAGCTGAGACAGAAAATGAAGTCAGACTGGGTGTATGGTGCAAAACAAAAAAGTTTCACTATCATCAATATGCGTTGCGGTAATTTTTGTAAAGACAATCAATCGGCACTTGTTATTCAACAAATGATCGGTTGTTCGTAAAAATACCTGAACTAGGCACTAGTATAAGACACTTCGAAGGGTACATAATGCAATTAAAATGAAAATCGTCACATTCATCACTCAGTGTTTTAAAGATTTCAAAGTTTATTCCCAAGATTTGACTGAGAAATCAATTAGACGAAGACCTCAAGTAATGCCAGAAAGTCGAGTGGAAAACTAGTTCCGGTTAGTGACAGTCAGAACCTTTATTTAAATTCGCCATCTACCCAAGAAAAAATTTTATTCGAAATTCCGCCATCTAACAGTCGAGTAATACTTTCCGGTGAATCTGCTAGTGTTCTGATGACTGATTAGCGCAGGTCAGAAGTCGGTTTTTATAATGGTGGTTCGGAACTGAATATTTTAAAAGTTTAAAGGATAAATTATTGTACTTTACTGCTTTGCGTCAAATTCTTTGATGTTTCATGTCAGTTCAAGCTTTTTGTTTTACTGTGACATCTATTGAGAAGACAATCGTCCCCTGAAATACACATTGTACCAACAGGTGACCTCATCATCACAACAGGTTAACTTGTATTATGAGCCTGTGGTATTCTTCAGAGCTGTGAGGGACCAAACGATTAACGGATTAGGTACACAGGGCTGCCACAAAGTCCCTAAAATCAAGTGAAGGTCCCTATTGGTCCCTTAAATTGATAAAGGTCCCTAAAGTCCCTTTTCTTGCTTTGGTTTAAAGCTCCGTATCCTTCCTGTTGGGAACCTCTTCCCCCTTCCCTATATTTTTCTTTTTTCGTTCACTCCTCGGCTCAATTAGTATTGATTGAGTAAAATATTTGATTGAGTCTGACTATTCTGGGAAATCCACAGACGGAATAGCAGATGTATTTGGAAAAAATGTTCAGAGATACAGTGGTCAAAAACTTCTCCTTCGCGCGAACTAAGTTCGCTAATTTTTTAACCGAAGCTCTTGGACCCCAGCATAGCAAATGGTCTAACTGCCTATCCGTCTGCCAACGTTGATTCTGCCAAAGATGTGGCCTAAAAGTCATTGACGCCATGTCTGGACAGCTGGTCTCTGACTTTGTGTTTCGACGAAAACAACAGGCAATCCAGATGACCACCAAGCAAAGTCCAAGCGGAGACTGCAAACGACTAGACCCGACTCTTCTTTTTCAGAGGTTTATCATGATCGCGAAAAGGATCAATCTTACGGAAACTGATTACTTTCAACACGAACTGTGTTCCTACCCAGCGTCACTTTTTGACAGCTCCTGCATGCTCCGGACTGCGAACAAACCAGAACTTGCGAAGGCCATAACCCAGGAGTGCAACCTTGAGAAGCATTCATTTCCCCTCCCCGAAGGCACTCGATATATCCTAGACGGAGGAGCTCTGCTGTACAGGATACCGTGGACAAAAAATGAAAGATACCTGGAGATTCTAGACCATTATGCAACTTACGTGACAGGAAAGTACCCTTCTGCCACTATCGTTTTCGACGGCTACGATGGTGGGGCTTCCATAAAAGATATGGCTCACTCGTAGAGGAGTCGTACAGTTGGCCGTGAGATCTTCTTCACAGCAGATATGCAGCTCAAGGTGAAGAAAGAAGAGTTCTTATCTTGCAAGAAAAACAAAGCCAGGTTTATCTGCGCTTTGGCTGATCATCTCCGTGCAAAGGGGTGTCTCGGTCTCCCAGGCATCAGGTGACGCAGATGTCCCGATTGTGGAAGCTGCTGTTGCCTCTTCACGGTAACACGACACTGCCGTAGTTGGGGACGATACCGATCTATGGTTCTCTTATGCTACCACTGACTTGTCGAGCAAGAAACTATTCTCCGCACCTGAGCCAAAGTTGAATAAAACTCCCCGAATATGGGACATACACACCCTGAAAGAGAAGCTGGGACAAGATACTTGTCATCTGATCCTTTTTGCTCACGCCCTGTTAGGCTGTGACTCTACTTTGCGAATCCACGGTGTGGGAAAAGGTCTTGCACTGAAGAGGCTGATAGAAGACAATGATTTCCGAACATCAGCTGCAGTGTTCATGCAGAAGTCTGCTTCGAAGGAGGAAATCAAGACCGCTGGTGAAGAGGCCCTGCTGATCATATACGGTTCGTCGAAAGGAGGGAACTTGAACAAACTCCGCATAGAAGTTTTTGAAAAGAAAGTGACAACGGCAAACTCTTTTGTTCACCCAGAACATCTGCCACCAACTTTTGATGCAACCAAGTTTCATAGCTATAGAGTTTTTTATCAAGTTCAGGTATGGACCGGGGAGCCTGATCCGGAACTGAAAGCCGAGGAATGGGGACGGAAGAATTAAAGATGACTTCTTGTACCCATTAACAACTGACCTCCCACCACCCCCGCGTATGCTCCTAAAGATCGTGAACTGCTCCTGTCGTGTACAGTGTAGTTCAGCGAGGTGTAGCTGCTTTAAAAACGGCTTAGTTTGTATTTCAGCATGCAGAACCTGCAAGGGAACAATGTGTTCCAACTCCTAAAAATCGACAGCAACAATCATGAAGAGAACCTAGAACCCTAGTCGTTAATCCATTCCAGATGAAGAAGTTGTGAAACTAGTTGGAATCTGATTCTCTATTTGTATTTTTGATAAGATTGATTCTATTTAATAGACTGTGAAGATTAGACACTATGGGTTGACCCTAAATAGTATACGAAGAGGGTTTTAAGTGTGATTTACGATACTGACCACTGAAAACCAGTTCGGTTTGTAATTCACTTTCCCTAATTATTTTCTAAAAAAATGTAGATCATTCATTAATGATTACGATTTTTTTTTTTTTCTGGTTCAGTGAACAACCTATTTGATTCTATTTTCGGTCTCAGCTCGCGATTCTACGTCAGAACACACTTTCATTCAAGAAAATCGGGCTACAACGAAAATTGTATTTTTTAGGCGAAAAAAGTCGAAAAAATGCAGTTACTTTTTGTATGGTGCTTCTTACGCTAAATCCGACTTCGTTTTCGGTCTCGTCATGTTATTTTGGATTAGAATCATACTTCAGTTCAAGAAAAACCGATGTCCACGAAAATTGCGATTTTTATTCGAATAACGGAAAAAAATAGCCTTAAAAGCCAAAAAAACGGTTATTTTGCGTCGACTCAGAATATGCGAAAATGAATATGTGTTCAGTTTTTTTTTTTTCTCTACAAGATGATGTAAAAATCATTTCTGTTGCAATTTGTTTCGGGTCAACCTCTTTTGGAGCTCATTTTCCTGTACTATAAGTTGATTTTGCTATGCGCTATAAATTTCAAGGTTAACTTCGTGTCCCACTTACAAAAACGGACTCTCGAATTGTTTTTAATTGACGACTTAGATACGTCAAATTTGACATTAAGTGTGAACTTTGCCCCCGGAAGAATTATTTATTTCCTTTTCAGCCATTATTGGAAGTTGCAAAACCAAGCAAAAGTGCTTTTCTTGGCATCTCGTCTTTAATTCATCACTTTTGTAAATCAGCAGATTGTACAGTCAATGATAAGATAAAAAATGGTGATCAGGTAAGCTTAATTCTTATGAACAATGAACCTTGGTTTATGTATATATCATTTTTTCTTTTTGTTTTCTTATCTATTTTATTTTCTTGTCTTATTTATTTTCTTATCCATTTGTTTTTTTTATTTTCTTATCTTTTTATATTTTATTTTTCAGCCTTTTCAAAAGAGCTGGATGTGCTTCTAAACTAGATTTTTTGGACTGGTGGCATATTAATTTGTGCGAATTAGGAAAAAAAAGAATTTTGTTTGGCTAAAAATGATTTTTTTTTTTTTTTTTTTTTATTGTTCTGGAATTTTCTTAGTCCTACCAGATTTTCAAGAAATTTTTCTTTTCAACCCACATTGAATAATTTTCTATTATTCGATTTGAACGCTGCCTTTCAACCAGTTAGATTTGAAGGTTATCGACATGGATTTGCAGTTCAGCCACTAGCAATTCCAATCCATTGGAAACATTTATATCTTTAAATTTATTTGTCTTTAATTTATTTTATATATCTTTTATTCATTTTATCTTTGAAGTACCAAGGACATGAAAAAAGAAATTCTCCCCCCATCTACCCATCTAAAAACCGTGATTTTCTGGGATCGTCTTTTGGTTGTTTCAAGGTTATGATTTTATTAGCGCAAAACTACATTTTCATCTCAGTGTTTTCATGTTTAACCGTGAAAATAAATAAGCTGCACTTATTTGCTTCATGATTTCTGATACACTTAATCTAAATTTGGATTTGTTTGGGGAACCTATGAATCTGCTGGATATTGAAGACTGCGTATATAAATAAACCAAACTAAGTAGTTAAAGTCTGTATAATTTCAAATATTATCGGTCTGTAGATTGTCAAACACAACTACACCTTTCCAAAAACTGCAAGCAGAATACTTAAAATCTGGTCTTGAATCTAACCTTGAACAGTCCGACGTAGTGCGTTTTAACTGAAAAGGCCCGCTTCCTCATGAAATTGTACTTGGGCATTCAAAGACCTGCCCTTCTGACCAAATAGTTTACCTTGGTATTCCCATGGAAATACGATTTCTCACACTCGTCGTCTCCTAGCAGAAGGCACCAAACGCCGCATATCAGCGTCATATACTTCCATAGTCTCTGCTAAGCTCCGTTTCAATCGCCGTTATCTTGCAACGCTGTACAATACTGTTGCTCTCTCCCGCATCCTCTACATTGCACCCATCTGGAAGATTCTTACAAATGCTAATAATTTGAAAATTCGCTCCACTTTCTTCCGTTTCACAAAATACTGAGACATCCAATTTGGGCACGCAATTCAAAGCTCATCAACAGTCTTCAGATAGCAGTTGCTACTAGAGCGGTTGCTAAACTTACGATGAAACACAACTAAAGATTTCAAGACCTGTTTAGAGCTGACTTCTTCAACTCTAGTTACGTTGTCATAGTTGTATAGTGATATTTTGTTGTTTTTTTCTCTTTTTAGTGCTCCGTCATTTTCTTTTGTATGAAGACGGGTTTTGAATAAATAATAATAATAAAGGACGATATACTTCTTGTACATATATTTCAGCATATACTTCTTGCATTTTTTTGTATCATGTCAACGTATTTTGAAGCTATTGAGACTAAATGATGAAACCGTGGTTTTACTGAGGAAATTTATCAATTTGACGTGGACCTTATTCTTTTTTTATTTGAATAGAAGGATAATCTGTCCGACGCGAGACAAAAAAATAGACTAATTATGAAACAAGGGCACCAAGTGAAAAGGGGCACCATACATATTTGTCACACACAAATTAGCATATAATAGGACATGTTTTATTGTTGCAAGTATATGTTATAAATATTTTGAAGTTAAACTATGAAAGGCTAGTACTAGAAGTGTTTAATTGTTAAAGCCTTCGGGGCCTTAACACGCTTTTGCCCTAACATAATCAATATAAGCCCCCCCCCCTTTCCCAAAAAAATGCCAAAGACTGAATACATCCATTGTAATTACTTATTCCGTGATGCTCTATAGCGATAACTTATGTCAACCTCTATTATTCAAAATATTAAGAGGAGATTTGGTGTCCCATGGTCAAACTTTAAATATGTCACGGGTTTTTACGAAGGAAAGAGGGGGGGGGGGGGGGGTTGAATCAGACTTTAAGCTCGTCTTCCATCCTCCCTATATGCAGGGTATGGATTGCAGTATCTATTAGAGAAAGGCAAACTTAAGAACTAGATCTAAATGCTGAGAGGTTTTTTTCTATCAAAACCATCTTTCGAGTCCTTCAAGCGAGACTCAAAAATCTATAAAACCTAGTTAAAACTCCGCTAGGTGTAGTAGTAGTGGGGATTATTGGCATATCAGATACCCATGATTTACGTGACACTGCAAAAAAAAATGTAAAATAAGAAAAAAAAATTAAAAAAGCCAAACTAGAAACTAAGCATTTTGGTATAGTAATAATAGTTTAAACCAAGCATTTAAACATTATAACTCAAAATCCGAATGCAGTAAAAAGGTTAAAATCTTAGGTTTTTCTTATTGAAAGTTTATAATCAATTGTGCTCCATTTAAGTGTTTAAATTACCTCCGTTCAACATTATACATATTTTTCAATGATTACTCTATAGTCAAAAAAAGAAGAAAAAATAGGTATGAATGGTACTACTCTCAGGTCTTCGCATACTACCATTGAATTTTGAATTGCATTTAATTCCATTGAAGGCATATTTTCAAAATGTTTGATGTATTCAAACAAATGTTTTTTTTTTTTCGTTTCTTCCATGACTGTGGGTGGCATGTTCAGTAAATATAGCACTGTGTTCCTTTCTCAATTTTATATGTTTAATTATATTCGCTTTCCGTTGCATAATTGTTCGGGGACTCTCTTTATTATGCTGAGGGGCAAGGAATCTATGAGACCTTCCCTCAGTTTAATGGTATCGCAAAACCATACAAAAATGTGTCTTTTATTCAGATTTGCCTACTTTCCCCTCATCAAATGCCCGAATCTCTCCCCTCCGCCCTAAGAAAAATTGAAGTGATGTATCCCATCTGTCTGCCATTAATCACAAAATTACATTCCAATGTACTATGATTGGTCAAAATTGACTTTGCGTGAACGTCATTCAAAGATGAATATGCGTGTTGTGCACAAAAGAAAAAAAATTACTTCTTCTCGTATGCATCTATACATCAAAAGATGTGTATCCATGATCAAAATTGATTGGTCAAAAATGACTTTTTGTGAATGTCATCAAAGATGGCTATGTGCGTTATGCCCGGAAGAAATTTTTTTACCTCTATGTATCTATACATCCAAAAGATATGTGTCCATGATGAAAATTGTTTGGTCAAAATTGACTTTTTCTGAATGTTATCCAAAGATGGGTATGCGTGTTATGCACAAAAGAAAAAATTTCACTTCTATGCATCTATACATCCAAAAGATATGTATCCATGATCAAAATTGATTGGTCAAAATTGACTTTTTGTGAATGTCATCCAAAGATGGCTGTACATGTTATGCACAAAAGAAAAAAAATTCACTTTTATGCATCTATACATCCAAAAAATATGTATCCGTGATCAAAATTTGATTGGTGAAAATTGACTTTTTGTGAATGTCATCCAAAGATGACTATGCGCGATATGCACAAAAGAAAAAATTTCACTTTTATGCATCTATACATCCAAAAGATATTTGTCTATGATCAAAATTGATTGGTCAAAATTGACTTTTTATGAATGTCATCCAAGATGGCTATGCATGTTATGTACAAAAGAAAGAATTTCACTTCTCTTCATCTATACATCCAAAAGATATGTGTCCATGATCAAAATTGATTGGTCAAAATTGACTTTTTGTGAATGTCATCCAAAAACGGCTATGCGCGTTATGCACAAAAGAAAAAAATTTCACTTCTATGCATCTATACATCCAAAAGATATGTGTCCATGATCAAAATTGATTGGTCAAAATTGAATTTTTGTGTATGTCATCCAAAGACGGCTATGCGTGTTATGCACAGAAGAAAAAATTTCACATCTATGTATCTATACATCCAAAAGATATATGTCCGTGATCAAAATTGATTGGTAAAAATTGACTTTTTGTGAATGTCATCCAAAGATGGCTATGCGTGTTACGCACAAAAGAAAAAACTTCATTTCTATGCATCTATACATCCAAAAGATATGTATCCATGGTCAAAATTGATTGGTCAAAATTGACTTTTTGTGAATGTCATCCAAAGATGTCTATGTATGTTATGCACAAAATAAAAATTTCACTTCTATGCATCTATACATCCAAAAAAATGTGTATCCATGATCAAAATTGATTGTTGAAAATTGACTTTTTGTGAATGTCATCCAAAGATGTCTGTGCGCGTTATGCACAAAAAAGAATTTCACCTCTATGCATCTATACATCCAAAACATATGTGTCCCTGATCGAAATTGATTGGTCAAAATAGACTTTGTGCGTATGTCATCCAAATATGGCTATGCGCGCTATGCGCAAAAGGAAACAATTACTTTAGTGTATCTATAAGCTACATCCAATATGTATTCGTGACGTTTTTAAATACAGGTGGCTATGTACTTCAGGCACAAGAAGGAAAAATTGTACTTCAACTAATATGTATGTATAAAGCCTCTATTTCAAGGGTGCCATTGTTTGGCAGCCTTGCCCCTGGATCTGTGTAGATCACTTTAACTTGAAATATATTGTGGGGTAATATCCCTGTTAAAAGAAATAGAATTGTTACTTTGTACCGCGTAGCTATTCTTTTATTTAATGTATTTGATGTTCAATCTATTCTAGGAAAATCAAGTTAAAACTAGGAAGTGCATGCCGTTCTACTGACGAGGATAGTAAGGAAGTTATCCTTATTGCACTAAAAGCTCTTGGAAATGCAGGAATTTTAGCTGGAAGTGAAGATACGCTCAAAAGATGCTATGAAGTAAGTTAACTTTAGTTTCATACGTGTCACGTATACTCCAAGATCTAGAAATAACGATTGAAATTAGTAAGAATTGAAGCCATGGATGTGAATGGTGGGTATCATAACCTCCGTAACTCCCAGACAATCACTAACCTTAAGCTCTGAAAACAACTGCATGACGGGTAACTGAAACTTGAAGCCAAGTGACTATTTTGTTTTATACATACAGTCATGTATTTTATGAAACAGAGTCACTCCAGGTCAAAGAATCTACTGAGGCTAACAACTAGATGAGAATCCGTCTTCAAAACTAAATATTGCAAAAAAAAAAGAAAAAAAAAAAATGTAAAAAAAGCCATATCTGTTTTGACGAAGCAGATTTTGTATTATCTCTTTGTTCGGATAGTATAATAGTTTTTTCTGATATTTAAGGGGAATATGGTATTAATGTTTGAAACATTTGATACTATGTATGTGTGACGTTAGTATCGCAAAAAAAAATCACTAGAAACGGGCTTTCTGAAGACAGGTGATTTAAATTCTAGAAAACAAAAATGATGGATTTTTTTTTTTTCATTTTTCTAAAGGCTCTTTAGAGCATCATAAAATAAGGACAGGAAATAGAGAAACTGTAAAAGAAAATAAATTCTAATATTAAATGTGACTTAATCACAAAGAGCAAATAATAACCGTATCGAAGAAAAGTGAAGAATGAAAATAACCGATGACAAATGTATAAAATTAATAAAAGCAATTAATAAACGGTAAAGCTCCTTTCTGCTGCTCATGTCCTATTTAGTTTTTTTCTACTGATCAGGTACGTAGCTAGGCCAAAACACATCGTTCACACAAAACCACGCATGCACAGTTAGGTGTACAGAACAGGGGTCAACATAAAAAATATAATCAGTGCCGGTGGGGGGGGGGGGGGCAAAATTTCGAAAATGCTTTTCATGGAAGAAAATAGCTATTTTTCCGGAAAATAAGGCAATTATCATTTGACCTTCGGGGGGGGGGGGAAAGCAAATTTCTGACACAAGCCCCTATCCTTTATGGGTTTTTCTCATTTAAAGTTTTATTGCTCGTATGTGTGGTTTTTTTTTAGATGGCTGATATAGTATTGGAAGTAAAGGACGTTAGTAGCACGAAATCGACTTTTATTTCAAATACTTTTTCAATATAAGTACTTCATCGTTGATCATTTTAATGAACCTATCTTACCACAGCTACTTAGGATACGGCTTAATTTCTTATTGCTTTTTTTCATCTTTCACTTTATTTTCATCTTTCGTCTAATCGTCATCTTATTTCCATTGGTGTTTCTTATTATAATTATCCAACCCTGAGGAACTCCTGTTGAAGGACCAAACAGTGCAACCAGACAAATCAAAAAGAATTATCGACAATTGATGATTTGTCCCAATGATTCTAGGTCCAAGAGACATCATAAATTATTTGTCCCTTATTTATCCGGTATTTTAATGATAATACTTTCAGAAGTATTTGATTTTTCATAAAAATCTATTTTGTTTATTTAACTTTGTCAATGATCATTTCAATGAACCTAACTACCGCACCTACTAAGGATACGGCTGACTAGTATTTCCTCATTGATTTTTATCTTTCATCTAATCATTGTGTTTTTTTTCATTGGTTTTTCTTATTTTAGTAGCTGACTTAGAAAACCTCTTATTGAAGGACCAAACACTAGACTCCGAAAAATCAAAAAGATTTACCCAATTTAGTGTTTACCACTTTTACCCAATTTACCCAAATTAATTCACCCAATTAAGGAATTAGACAGTTTCTAGAACTGAGAGATATCTTGAATCATTCGTCCCTTGTTTTACTTGGCATTTTAATGGTAAAGTTTTTGGAAGCACTTGATGTGGTTTATTTTACGATATGCTGGGGAGTGTTATAGTATTGATTTGACTATATTCATGATGTAACTTCTTTTGGATATGCTATTTTGGCACAAAAAGAATCTTATCCTATCGTTTTTAATCGAGATATGACTTTTTCATCGTGGTTGCTGCGGTAGCTACAATTAAGTAAAAGACGAGCATGGCCCATAGTAACCAAGAAAATTAGCCTGAGACCCCCTAAAAATTATGTTAGATCGAAACACACAAAGTATACCGTTGGAACCACCTTGGCCAAAAACCCTATATTGGAAATTTACAGTCCCTTGGCTTGAACAAGAAGGGAAATAAAATGGCTTGCAAAACAATTAACAAAATTTTGCATTGGAAGTATCTGTTTTTTTCTTTCTGTTTTCCTTCTCTTTAGCTAATGGGGCACTGGGACATCATAGAAAACTGTTTAAGGGCTCCTTTTAAAGGAAATCGCTACATCTGGTGCCTTTTTTAAGTAACAAATTACAATATTTCAAATAAATTCAACTTTTTTTATAACTGTATTTTCGTATAGAAGATTATGAATAACGTCATCACAAGTATCTCTTGAAAAGTTTCTTCTCTTGGGTATGGCGCCATGTTTGACTTACTTTGCTGCCTGATTCCCTGTGATTCATCTTTAACTATTCCAACTAAGAAAAAGCCATAGAGATTTCCCCTGCGTGTTATATACATTTATATAGTTTGTGTATCATAGGCAGCGCGCTAGCGCTGCCTAAGTAAAGAACGATGTGGGCACAATGTGTTGTTTTTTTTTGTTTTTTTTTTTTCTCCATACCCGGGCACTTCGTATCGAAGGAGTCGTCGTAGAAACTTCGAAAAGGGCTCATTCGATTGGAAATTGGAGTGGATAGTGCCCTTTTTAATAGTCGAAAGTGATGGGAGGGCAACTAGCCCCCCCCCCCACGCCCATCATTCCCCCAAACACATCCAATCAAAATTTTGAGATAGCCATTTTGTTCAGCGTAGTTGATTTCCAGACAGAAAAATATCTTTTTGAGGAGGACACTCCCCCACAACCCTCGGGGCAAGGGTTTTAAGTTATGCCCTGAGGGCATATAAGATCAATGTTTGACACAGTGTACAGTTTATTATTTTTTTTCTTTAAAGTAGGACACTTCATATAGAAAGGGTCGTCGTAGAGACTTCAAAAGGGGCTCATTCGATTGGAAATCTCGAGTTCTAGTGCCCTTTTTAATAGTCGAAAGTGATTGGAGGACAACTAGCCCCCCTCTCACGCCAATCATTCCCCCAAATACATCCAATCGAAATTTTGAGATAGCCATTTTATTCAGCGTAGTTGATTTCCACATAGAAAATGTGTTTTTGAGGAGGACACTCCCCCACAACCCTCAGGGCAAGGGTTTTAAGTTATGCCCTGGGGGCATATAAGGTTTTTATAGAAGGTTTTGTCGTAGAAACTGCAAAACAGGCTCATTCGATTGGAAATTCAAAGGGCTAGTGCCCTTTTTAATAGTCTAAAGTGATTGGAGGGCAACTAGCCCCCCCCCCCTACACCCATCTTTCCCCCAAACACATGCAATCAAAATTGTGAGATAGCCATTTTGTTCAACGTAGTTGATTTCCAGATAGAAAATAGGTTTTTGAGGAGGACACTCCCCCACAAACCCTCAGGGCAAGGGTTTTAATTTATGCCCTGGGGGTATATAAGGCTTTTATAGAAGGCGTTATCGTAGAAACTTAAAAACAGGCTCGTTCGATTGGAAATTCAAAGGGACAGTGCCCTTTTAAATAGTCGAAAGTGATTGGAGGACAACTAGCCCCCCCCCCCCCTTCACGCCCATCATTCCCCCAAACACATCCAATCAAAATTTTGAGATAGGCATTTTGTCAGCGTAGCTGATTTCCAGATAGAAAATTTCTTTTTGAGGAGGACACTCCCCCACAACCCTCGGGGCAAGGTTTTTTAAGTTATGCCCTGGGGGCATATAAGGTTTTTTATAGAAGGCTTGTCGTAGAAACTTCAAAACAGGCTCATTCGATTGGAAATTCAAAGGGCTACTGCCCTTTTTAATAGTCGAAAGTGATTGGAGGGCAACTAGCCCCCCCCCCACGCCCATCAGTCCCCCAAACACATCCAATCAAAATTGTGAGATAGCCATTTTGTTGAGCTTAGTTGATTTTCAGATAGAAAATATGTTTTTGAGGAGGACACTCCCCCACAACCCTTAGGGCAAGGGTTTTAAGTTATGCCCTGGGGGTATATATAAGGTTTTCATAGAAGACGTTTGTCGTAGAAACTTAAAAACAAGCTCATTGGATTGGAAATTGAAAGGGCTAGTGCCCTCTTTAATAGTCGAAAGGATTGGAGGGCACCTAGTCCCCACCCACGCCCATCATTCCCCAAAACACATCCAATCAAAATTTTGAGATAGCCATTTTGCTCAGCGTAGCTAGTTGATTTACAGATAGAAAATATGTTTTTGAGGAGGACACTCTCCCGCAATCCTCAGGGCAGAGGTTTTAAGTTATGCCCTGGGGGCATATAAGGTATATATAGAAGGCGTTATGGTAGAAACTTCAAAACAGGCTCATTCGATTGGGAATTCAAAGGGCTAGTGCCCTTCTTAATAGTCGAAAGTGATTGGAGGGCAACTAGCCCCTCCCCGACGCCCTTCATTCTCCCAAACATATCCAATTAAAATTTTGAGATAGCCATTTTGTTCAGCGTAGTCGATTTAAACAAAGAAAATATGTTTTTGAGGAGGATACTCCCCCACAACCCTCAGGGCAAGAGTTTTAAGTTATGCCCAGGGGGCATATAATGTTTTTATAGAAGGCGTTGTCGTAGAAACTACAAAAAAAAGCTCATTCGATTGGAAATTCAAAGGGCTAGTGCCCCTTTTTAATAGTCGAAAGTGATTCGTAATATTTTTTGTTGTTGTTGTTGTTCAGACCAGGGCACTTCGTATCGAAGGAGTTGTAGTGGGAACTTCGAAAGGGGCTCATTCGATTGAAAATAGAAAGGGCTGATGCCCTTTTTAATATTTGAAAGTGATTGGAGGGCGACTAATCCCCCTTCCACTCCCACCCTCCCATTTGCCCATTATGTTTAAAAACTAAATGTTGCCTTAAGATTAAATCACAATGCACTGTGATAATGCTAATTCCCAATAATGCATCTCAGCAGTATCCCAAGAACGACTGAGGGTATTATGTTCAATCTTTTGAGGCTACTTCTGCTCTTAAAATTTAACAAATCAAAATAGTGTAAGTGTATCAAAGCTATCAAAGAAAGTAAACAGATTTTTTTGCGAATGGTATCAAGTTTTCCATTTCAGGTCAACTAGAGGAGATATGAAACTAAGTTAAACAGTACTATTTGTGTCCAGATTTTTTTAAAATGGTGTATGTTGTTAAAAATTGCTGAAAATTTTTCTCCAGCATACAAATAGCAGGCCAAACTATGAAGTCTTAAAAAATGAAAAGATTTAAAGTGTTATTTTCTATTTCCCTGAAAAGACTATGGCAAATATAAAACGAACAGAAATTAATTAAAAAAACTTTTTCCACAAAATAAGTTTTTCAAAGCAAAGTAAAGAACTCCATTAAACAAAACATGAGCAAAAATAAAATCAAATATTCTACAAGCGTGAAACTACCACAAATAAGCATCGATAAATAAATGAAAACCCAAAACGAACAGAAATTAAAATAAATAACCGAGTCAAACTCAAAACGAGCAGAAATTAACATAAGTTGGGCGCAAAATTCCTATACCTCCCAAGGCCAGATCAAAATTTACACTTTACTGAAAAAATGTAAATGTTTTTACTTTTATAACTTTAATAAATCAAATAATATTAACATTTTGATTACTAAATATCAGTATATGTATGTTAAACTGACAATGCGCATTCATTTGTATTTTTTCATATCGAACTCTTTTCCTAACCTAACCTAACATGAAGCATTAAAGTAAGTCATCATATGCATGATGATGCAAGATGCATGATGATCTTTTGACAAGATAATATAACACACGCATCTTTTGAAAAGCTGCTGCTCTGGGGTATGGTACCATATTTGACTGGCTTCGCTGCCTGATTCCCTGTAGTTTCGTCCTTTACTATTCCAACTAAAAAAAAACATAGGATTTTTCCTGTTTGTAATTATCTTTGAAAAAACATGTGTCTCGTTATCAAACAGTTCGTGGTAACGATCTGTAAGTAAGGAGCGATCCGGCTCAATAGTAACCGAAACTCTAAAACACGGAATTGATGCCAATAGATACATCAGAAGAATCAGATTTATATGCTGATTTCAAATATATAAGTTTCATCAAGTTTAGTCTTACCCATCAAAAGATACGTGCCTGAGAAAATGTGCCTTATTTTCGAAAAAGGAGGAAAAAACCCCTAAAAGTCATAGAACTTTAATGAAAATCACACCTTCAGATTCAGCGGATCAGAGAACCCTGCTATAGAGGTTTCAAGCTCCTATCTGAAAAAATGTGGAATTTTGTATTTTTTGCCAGAAGAAAGATCGCGGATACGTCTTTATTGTTTTTTTTTGTTTTTTTTTTTATTTTCCCAGGGATGATCGTATCGATCCAGTAGTCCTAGAATATCGTGAGAGGGCTGCTACGAACGGAAATTAAAAGTTCTAGTGCCCTTTTTAAGTGACCAAAAAAATTTGAGGGCAACTTGGCCCCTCCCACGCTCATTTTTTTACCGAAGTCACCCAATCAAAATTTTGAGATAGCCATTTTGTTCAGCATAGTCGAAAATCTAATTATATGTCTTTGAGGATGACTAAATCCCCCACTGTTCCGGGGGAAGGGCTGTAAGTTATAAACTTTGCCCATTCTTCACACATAGTATTGGTTATTGGGAAGTATACAGGCGTTTTCAGGAGGAATTTTTTTCTAGTGGGGGGGGTCGGGGTCAGATTAGGGGTTACGGGGGAGGATCTTTCCATGAAGGATATTTCCTGGGGGAAGGGACATTTCTATGAAGGGGGCGCCAGATTTCCCAGCATTATTTTAAAAGCGATCAGAAATTAAATAAAAAAACAAGTTTTTTTTTTCAACTGAAAGTAAGAAGCAACATTAAAACTTAAAACGATCAGAAATTATTACGTATATGAGGGGGTTCGCCCCCTAGTCAATACCTCGCTCTTTACGCTAAAGTTTTTTTAGTACTTTCAAGAGAGCTATCTATTCTAATTAACCGGCCTTTGTGATTCAGGGGTTTGTGATTCGAACAAAATTCTAACTTTAGCGCAAAGAGCGAGGTATTGACTAGGGAGCGAACTTCCTAATATACGTAATAAAAACATACGAATATAGAAATTCGTTACGTAAGTTAATTCGTAAGTTACGTCAGAACAAAATTTCGAGAAAGCCAATTGGCCAAAAAAAAACGAAAATTAATATGCGAATTTCGTTTTAATTATTCATGTTTCATGTACGGTGAGCCAAATCAAAGCTGCATAAAGTCAAAAACGTTCAGAAATTAACTAAAAAAAAACAAGTTTTTTTTTTAAACTGCAAGTAAGGAGCGACATTAAAACTAAAAACGAACAGAAATTATTCCGTATATGAAAGGGGCTGTACCCTCTTCAAGGCCTCGCTCTTTACGCTAAAGTTTGACTCTGTCTCACAACTTTATTTTTTATTACAATAAAAAACTTTAGCGTAAAGAGCGAGGCGTTGAGGAGGGGACAGCCTCTTTCATATACGGAATAATTTCTGTTCGTTTTGAGTTTTAATGTCGCTCCTTATTTTCAGTTAAAAAAAACTTGTTTTTTTTAGTTAATTTATCTTTAAAGGAGCAACTGTGTACGTATGTACACAGTTGCTCTAACAACATAGTTGCAACTAAAAAAAAAAACATAGGATTTTTCCTGTTTGTAATTATCTTTGACCGAGCAAGTTCTCAGAGAGAACACTTTGCGGCGAAGTTTTGATCGAGATCTGAGGACGGCTGAGACCTCGATAATACCTGAATGGGAAGATGTCACCGCTGCAGCATTGCTTCGGGACGAGTGGAGAGGCTTTGTCGACGCCCTATGCGCCACCATTGGCTGAAGAGGAACTAAGTTCTAAGTCTATGTAAGTAATTATCTTTGAAAAAACATGTGTCTCGTTATATCTTTGAAGGAAGAACTGTGTACCTATGTATATATTTATGTATACATTTTTTCTTGAAAATGGCTCCATACGCTTTTTCAATGTACTCCACATGGATTTTCTGGCCTGAAAAAAAAACGATCCAGAAAGGTTAGAAATTTGAGAAAATTCGTTTAGAGCCTTGTATTTTTGAAAAAAAATGCTCATGTGAGTGACGTCATATTTATGAGCACATTGCAATTTATGAGCACATTTCTAGAGCATGAATTGGATCATTTTCCTCCTTAGGAGTGGTCGTATCGTTTTTAGTATCATCACAATTAGTTGAAGTCACAATTAGTAAAGAATAACAATTATTGATAATATCAAAAACAAATATTACACAAGGAAAACTGAATGCATAAATGAATTATAAAACGAAAAAATAATACACTACTAACGTTAATTATATTTGGGGATTGGCTGCCTATTATAATTCCTAATAAAGTCAAATGACATCTTTGCGTCTTTCCTTGAAAACTCGCCATTTTTGTCTTTCCTGTGTCTTTCACTTGAAAAAACCACTCACCATTCTTTTTTTTTCATTATTGTTATTAATATTCTCTTATAAAAACAAGAGTTGACTTTGATCAAGCTTGACTTACATCACTTAAGTCCCAACCGTCTTTGCAGGTCGTCTTGGGGCCTCTTTCTTCGTATTGGGGTGAATATGTCTTCTGTATGCCTCACGGTCTTCTGCTAGGCGAAAAAGGTCGGAAAGGCGATGAGGCGAAAAAATTCCCTTACGCCTCTTTGGGGGGCGAAATCAAAGACGAGAATTGGGAATTTGATGTTAAAAGACGATTTGCGGGAGATGGAACTGACTCATCTGTTTTACATGACCAAGCCACCGAAGTTTAATTTTACTATTTCAAAAAGGCATTTATATCGTCAAAAGCTGTTATTTTGATTCTGTTATTTTCGAACATAAATAGAAAAGTTAATGCCTAAATAAAACCTTTAAAGCGAACATTGGTGATTTTTCAAAACAATCTGTTAAGTTCCTTGAAGAATAGTGGAATAAGACCATTCAGCTGTGTGGTTCATCTAAATAACCTGTAAGTGTATTTCAAGGTATCACATTTTCCCCTGATCGTTTAAAGACGACTTATCCCATAATTTTTTACATAAAAAAATCGGCCTTAAAAAAGCAAGAAATTGTAATTACTGATAATATGTAATGACGCTTATATGTATGACGCAATTGAGTTTGTGTAATGACGCAATCGTTATGACGCTTAATAGGCAATATAGGCTTTACAGGTATTTCTGTGATGCTTTATCAATTTTTGTTTTCTAGGAAGATAATCCAATGGAAGTACGACTTTCTGCTATTGCTGCTATTCGTCGCGTCACTTGTGATTTTGATCGATCGAATCTGTTGAGAATTTTTCAAGATCTATCTGCTGATAGCGAGCTCAGGATTGCCGCTTATCTAGCTTTGATGAAGTGTCCATCTGCTATACTTCTCGGTCAAGTAAAAGGGGTACTCCAAAACTGAACCCGTCAATCAAGGTATTTTTTTTATCTGCTTCTTCTTGTTTTAGAATATAGGCTTTTCAGTCAAGACTATTTAGCCCTTTTCATTTTTCTTCGTCCATACGAGGTTAGACTATTACAGGTTGCTGCAATGTGCCATATAGTAGCTCCCTGAATTCTAGAAACTGGATAATATATTTAACATTTACGTTTGCATAAAAAATGGCATAAGAAGTAAGATCTTAGTCCTAAGATGCCGCTCCCATGATGATTTGACCTGGATGAAAATCCTGTATCCACGTGGATTTATGTTTTTGCGCTGGATTTGTTTGCTGGATGTATGTTTTTTGCTTAAATCCTCCTCAAATCTATTGGTATCTGAACTCAACGACTAGTTTTAACTCCTTTGTTAGTTCAACTCCGTGTTAATAGCAGAGTAGAACTTCAACCTGCTTTGAATTTTGCATACATTTGAAAAGTATGGGTGATTTTTGGTAGCTATGAGAATGCTTGTTTTCTCTTCCACGAACAAGGTATGATGTGAAGGTTTTAATATTTTGAACCTGAATTAAAAGCCTATAGGATGACAAGATACAAAAGATACAATAGGCTTAGGCTAGGCCTTTTTTTTTTTTTTTTTTTTTTTTTTTTTTTTTTTTTTTTTTTTTTTTTTTTTTTTTTTTTTTTTATACAAATTGGTCACAAAAAAACACAACATAGGAATCTCTATAATAATAACACAGTAAAACTACAACCACTGAAATATCCATATAATACTAACAAAACTGCATATAATACTAACAATATCAAAATAGGTCCCGACGCATAATAGCGAGTTTGGGACGACCCAAAAAAAGGGACACTTCAACTACTAATACACTAATGCACTTCTTCGGAAAAAAAAAATCTCTGAATCATCTTCCCCTCCCCCACCCCCATGTTGAATAAAGAAAGAAAGCAAGTTAGATCCTCTTTCCAAATAGACTACTGCTACAGATAATGCAACCTCCATCATAATGTGGCTGGATATATGCAATTTTTTAAGATAGCCTTGGTCCAATGCCTGGACCTAGGAACTGGTGTATATTTTATTTTCCAGGTATGTTTTTTTTCTGCAAAAAAATGCTGTTTTTCCTCTTATATCTGAAATAATAGCAACGTAACAAAAAAAAAAAACAAAAACGAAAAATGTTTGAACTAGAATAACAATACATTAATTAGCTTAAAAAGTATAAGGTTCAAACATTAACAGTAATGTTTTGAACTTAGTAGTTATTTTGCGAACTAAAGAAACTTTTAAAAATTATTTTACTGATGAAAAAAACTTCTTTGTTTAAAAAACTAGAATATTGCCAAATTAGTAGTCAATAAGTCTGTGGATAGCCTGTGAGACAATCTCGTAAGTAAACTGTGATGAAGTTGATTTAATTATGGACTCCCTCGTTTAAAAAGGTAAGAAGAAAGGAAATAAAAAGGGAATATTTTAAACAATAAAAAGAACTAATGCCAGACCTTTTTTGGATCTTTCTTCATAAACGATCTTACTGAAAATTTACAATACAAACTTCATCTTTAATGCTGAAGTTTCTTCTTCTTTCTGGCACAAGAAGGGATATGAACCCTACTGAAGGTCTTCTGGTTGGAGTGGCGTTCAGAGCAGCTATCGTCGTTGATATATTTAAGGTGTAGAAGTAATCTGAGGATCTACTAGAGATTTAAATATTATTGCTGAATCTTGAATAGCTTAGATACATTGAGAAGCAAGAAAAAAAAAATAATAATAACAATTCAGTTAAACCAAATCAAAATTATTTTTCATGTTTAACTTATTAGCTAGTTTCAAAACATTCTTGTTTTGTTGTTTAATCAAGTTGCATTCATTGGTATCATATCAACTTTCATCCTAATTATCTAATTATACTAATTGTTTTGTTTGTTATTGATTTTTTTTTTAATCCCACCTCATCTCCCTCTCGGTGACATAATAATCTTTTTCACTGAATTTCAAACTTTAATGTCACCTACACTAATTTAAAAACATCTTTAATTTTCAATTTGGGTGGCCAAACATAATTGATGAAGACAAGGTAATTACTAAAAATTTCAAAACCACAAACAAATGCCATTTCCGATTTTGCAGGGTGCCCTTCCGCCATAGGGCACCCCTTTCACCGTGGAAATACATTAATAATACACAAATATTTTTCTTAAAACCTTGTTCTTAATCAACTATACATCATCCTCCATCCTCCCAACCTTCCCTCAACCCCAAAACAAACCTAGGAGAAGTAGAATGCAGTGCCCTTACAATATCTTTAGGCATGCCATTCTAATCCTTCTTTAATAACACACAAATAAACTACTAAATTCTTTTTAATACCTTTTTGGCTACTCGAAATTCAAACATTAACCAATAAAATATAATTTAAAATTTTTTATCTCAATACTAACTTCATTTCCTCAAAATTTTTGGTTTGTTATTTATCGTATTTGGTGCACCTTCTAATAATTTCTATTACTATTTGTATCACTTGGTTTGATAGTGCACAATTCTCTATTTTATAAAAGGACAAAATTAGTGGTTATTGGCATTAAGGGAAACCGCCTTGCCACTTGGGGAAAGGGAACGTTTTGAGTATGATTTATTCTTAAAATGCCAACAAAAGCAAAAGAGAGAGGCATTTCTTTGCTCCCTGGATCCATCTTAGGTCTTGTCTTACCTGAAAAACTTGGATCCATCTTAGGTCTTTTCTTACCTGAAAACTTCATTGTCTGAAATTTTTATTTTGATTGTATCAAAATTACGAAGTTTTTAGGGCAGTACCATGTTTTTGTCAGTGTTGCCATTTTGCGTCGTGAAAATAAATAAGGCAACTAATTGTTTAAATTCGGCAACGCTTTCTGTCTGAAAAATTTTATACGTTAACAACATGTTTCCCAAAGGCAACCACTCCTCCAAGGATAAGGTACTCATTCTTTCAGCTGTTTTGTGCGATGTGTTTTCAGCTTTTTTGTTACCCACGTTTTCTTTCTTATTTTTTTATTTAGCACCTCTGCTTCCAATACTAAATAACTTTATATGGGGATCTTTTTCACGAAGAATTTAATTTCTGATTTTTTCAAAAATTTTAATGTATGTATATATATATATATATATATATATATATATATATATATATATATATATATATATATATATATATATATTATATATATATATATCTATATATATATATATATAATATATATATATATATATATTCCCTGTTTTTGTACCATTTTTGTATATTGTGTATAATTTTTTTTCCTCATTGAGTTCCATAAAGTAGTTTTTCTTAATTTTTTTTTTTTTCAGTTGGATCTTTTGTTTGGACACATTTAACAAACTTGCAGGAGTCAAATGATCCAAATAAAGCCAGTGTTAAAGAACTTGTTGCGAATGAATTCTTTAAAAACAAATTCAGCACAGATGTCAGGAAATTCTCTCGAAATATAGAATTCTCATCCTTCTCCAATGACTTAAACCTTGGAGGGACTGTCGAATCAAACATCATTTTCTCAACTAAGTCGTATGTACCGAGATCGGCTACACTGAATTTAACCGTGGATTTGTTTGGTGAATCTATGAACCTGCTGGAAATTGGAGGTCGTGTTGAAGGTAAAATTATGTGTGCTGTATTAGTAATTATTGGGCAGTATTCCAAAAACTGTGGGCAGTATTCCAAAAATCACGAATTAGTAGCCATGAACGAGTCCACCAGATACGGTTCTCCTCCCTGGGAGGAATCTTAGATTTACTTAGTAGGTTTTTTCTTCATGTAATGAGAAGGGTCATACTTAGAGGGATTATACTCCTTCCTCCCTCCTTCCAAAATTATTTTAAAATAATTTTGGAAGGAGACCATACGCCACCTGAAAACCACTGAAGCCACTGAAAACCGAATTTATTATAAATATTTTCTTTAATATTGAAAACAAACATTAAAATTATAGTAAAATTTTGAACTGATGAGCTTTCAGCAATTAATATCATTTTACATAAAATATTCAGTTTAATTATTAGTTCTTTCTGAAGTTGTTCAAGACGAATATAGTTTCACTACAAACAAGAGTTTTGGATACTGCCCCCTTCCTTAACTGTAAATAAAAACCAAAAGCCTACTGCGTCATTGGCGCTTCACTGAAAACAAATTATATTACAAATATTTTCTTTTCAGTTCTTACAGCATTGAAATTAGAAATAAAATTACAGCGAAACAAATTCTTGAATTGATGGATCTTTCAACAATTAATATCATTATATATCAAATATTCAATTTGGTGTTGTTTATATTTTCCAAGACTGTTCAAGACGCATATAGTTTTCAGTAAAGCGCCAATGACGCAGTAGGTTTTATACTTTTACAATGAGAGAAGGATGCGATACCCAAACTCTTGTTTGTAGTGATTTTTTGTTTGTTTCAAGCTTGATTTGCATATTCAATTTAAGTTTCACTCGTTTTAAGATTTATTTATTCTTTTACGTTAATATCTATTGTATGTTTGTTTGCATCGCTTGTTTATTTAATTTCTGTTCGTTTTAAGTTTCATTTATACTTCAATAGTAAAATATTTATTTTAGTTTTAAGCTTGATTTTCATACTCAATCTAAGCATTACTCGCTTTAAGATCCATTTTTTCATTTATATTATTACTTGTTGTATGTTTTTTGCTATGATTGTTTATTTAATTTTCTCTTCGTTTTGGGTTTCATTTATTCTTTAATAGCAATTTCTGGTCGATTGAGTTTGAATTTTAACAGGTATTTGTATCTGCTGAGCTTCAGTTTAACATGCCCTTTACTTTTCTTTGAAAAACTTATTTTTCGGTAAGTTTTTTTTTAATTAATTTTTGTTCGTTTTTTATTGTAAAAAGTTTCAAGTTTTTAAAAATTTCTTATTTCAAAATTAAACTTAAAAAAAAAAAAAAATCAAATGTTCATCAAAGTATCAAAATTGGTATTAAAGTAACAATATCAAAGTGAAAAAATTGGTTTGTGTCAACCTCGGAGTTTTTATTATCTGATGTTTTGAACTATTTTTAACAAAATGACTATCTCGAAATTTTTATCGGATGGGTTTGGGGAAAAAAGGGCGTGCGGGGGGGGAGGGGGCTAATTGCCCTTCAATCTCTTTTGACTCTTTAAAGTGAACTAGAAATTTCTATTTTCAATCAAATGAGCTCTGTCTGAAGTTTATATGAGCATCCCTTCTATAAGAACCATATATACCCCCAGGGTATAACTTAAAACGCCTGTCCCTGGGCCTGGGAGGTTGTGTTGACCCCCGGAGTTTTATATATCTGATGTTTATAACTATTTTTAACAAAATTGTCACCTCAAATTTTTATCGGATGGGTATATCCATCCGATAAACCCAAACGCGTGGTGGGCGGGAGGGGCTAGTTGCCCTCCGATCTTTTTTTTACTCTGAGAAAATGAACTAGAACTTTTAATTTCCATTCAAATGAGCCCTCTCTGAAGCTTACACGAGCATCCCTTTAATAAGAACCATTGGCTCCAGGACATAGCTTACAATGCCTGCCTTCCGGGCCCTGGGGGGTTGTGTCGACACCGGATTTTTTGTTATCTGACCTTTGAACTATTTAAAAAAAATGGCTATCTCAAAATTTGTATCGGATGGGTTTGGGAAAAAGGGGCCTGGGGTGGGTTTAGGGGCCTTCCGATCTCTTTGACTCTTAAAAAATTAACTAGAACTTTCAATATCCATTCAAATCAGTCCTCTCTGAAGTTTATGCGAGCATTCCTTCCATCAGAACCATATATGCCCCCAGGGCATAACTTGTAACGCCTGTCCCCGGCCCTGGGTGGTTGTGTCGACACCGGAGTTTTTTTTTTATTTGACCTTTGAACCATTTTTAACAAAATGGCTATCTCAAGTTTTTATCTGATGCATTTGGTGGAAAAGGGGCGTGGGGGGATAGCTGCCCTCTGATCTCTTTTGACTCTTAAAAATTGAACTAGAACTTTCAATTTCCAATCAAATGAGCCCTCTCTGAAGTTTATACGAGCATCTCTTTCATAAGAACTATATATGCCCCCAGAGCATTACTTACAACGCCTGCCTCGGGCCCTGGGGGGTTGTGTCGACCCCGGAGTTTTCATTATATGATCTTTGAACTATTCATAGGCAGCGGAATCGCGCTGCCTAAGTAAAGGACGATGTTGGCCCTTCCACAGCAGTTATATACGCCCCCCAGACATAACTTACAACGCCTACCCCGGGCTCTAAAAGATTGTGTCGACCCCGGAGTTTTCGTTATATGATCTTTGAACCATTTTGAAAAAAATAGCTCTCTCAAAGTTCTTATCGGATGGGTTTGAGGAAAATAAGGCGCGGAGGGGGGGGGGGGGTCTAGTTGCCCTCCGATCTCTTTTGGCTCTTAAAAAGTGAACGAGAACTCAATTTCCAATCATATGAGACTTCTCCGAAGTTTATACGAGCATCCCTTCCATAGGAACTATGTATTCCCCCAGAGCATTACTTACAACGTCTGCCTCCGGGCCCTGGGAAGTTGTGTCGACCCTGGAGTTTTCATTATATGATCTTTGAACTATTTTTAAAACAATGGCTATCTCAAAGTTCTTATCGGATGGGTTTGAGGTAAAAAGAGCATGGAGGGGGGGGGGGGCTAGTTGCCCTCCGATATCGTTTGACTCTTTAAAAGTGAACTAAAACTTTCAATTTCCAATCAAATTAGCCCTCTCCGAAGTTTATACGAGCATACCTTCCATAAGAACCATATATGCCCCCAGAGCAATATTTACAACGCCTGTCCCAGGTCCTGGGCGTTTGCGTCGACACAGGAGTTTTTCTCATCTCACGTTTGAACTATTTTTAATGAAATGGCCATACGTAAAGGAGTTCTTGTTATATGATCTTTGAACTATTTTTAACAAAATGGCTACCTCAAATTTCTTATCAGATTTATTTGGGTAAAAAAGGGCTTGGAGAGAAGGCTATTTAAAGGTAAAAAAAAAAAGGTAAAGGATGCGGCACTAGACCCTTAAGGTCCAAACCGGCGGTGCTGATCTCCGTTTCGTGGCCCTTCAGCCAGGAAGTGCAATGGGGGGCTGGGGGCCAGCCAACCTATGCTTTCGCAAACCCTTCCTGTTTACCTTCCCCAGATTTCTCCAGGTACCCATTTAGAGCTGGGTTGAGTCTGGCTAAGCTTACAGGGTCACACCACTGACCCGCGTCCCAAACTAAGAAACTGACCACACCAGGGATCGAACCCAAATTCACGGATTCTCAGCCCAGCGCGCGTCCACTTAGCCAGAACGGCTCTTGGAGAAGGCTATTTGCCCTCCGATCACTTTTGACTCTTAAAAAGGGCACTAGAACTCTCGATTTCCAATTGAATGAACCTCCTTAGAAGTTTATACGACGACCCCTTCTATATGAAGTGTCTCTGGGAAAAAAATTAATGGAATGTAGGAGGAGGCTAGCTGCCCTCCGATCACTTTTGACTCTTAAAAAGTGAATTGCAACTTTCAATTTCGAATTGAGCCCTCTGTGAATTTTATACGAGCATCCCTTCCATAACAACCATATATGCCCCCAGGCCATAACTTACAGCGCCTACCCCCGTGCCCTGGGGGGTTGTGTCGCTACCGTAGTTTGTTTTATCTGAAACTTGAACTATTTTAACAAAATGTCTATCTCAAAATTTTTATTTGATGCATTTAGGACGTGGAGGGGGGGGGGGGTGGGCTATTTGCCCTCCGGTCTCTTTTGACTCTTAAAAAGTCAAGAACTTTCAATTTCCAATCAAATGAGCCCTCTCCAAAGCTTATACGAGTATCCCTTCCGTAAGAACTATATATGCCCCCAGAGCATTACTTACAACGCCTGCCTCCGGGCCCTGGGAGGTTATGTCGACTCACGAGTTTTTCTTATCTGACCATTGAACTATTTTTAATGAAATGGCTATTTTAAAAAATTTATCGGATGGGCTGGGGGGAAAAAGGGGTGTGAGTGTGGGGGGGGGGAGGCTAGTTGCCCTCGGATATCTTTTGACTCTTAAAAAGTGAACTATAACTTTCAATTTCCAATCAAATGAGCCCTCTCTGAAATTTATACGAGCTTCCCTTTCTTAAGAACCATATGTGCCCCCAGGACAACACTTACAACGCCTACCCCCAGGGCCTGGGGGGTTGTGTTGACACCGGAGTTTTTGTTATCTAATTTTGAACAATTTTTGTAAACTGGCTATCTAAAAATTTATAGCGGATGGGTTTGGGGAAAAAGAGCGTGGGGAGGGCTAGTTGCCCTTAAATCTCTTGACTCTTAAAAAGTGAACACGAACTTTCAATTTCCACTCAAATGAGCCCTCTCTGAAGTTTATACGAGCATCCCTTTTATAAGAACCATATATGCCCCAGTGCCTAACTTACAACGCCTGCAACCGGGCCCTGGGGGGTTGTGTCGACACCTGAGTTTTTGTTATCTGACTTTTGAACAATTTTTAACTTAATGGCTATCTCAAAATCTTTATCGGATGCATTTGTGGAAAAACGGACATAGGGGGGCTAGTTGCTCTTCAATCTCTTTTAACTCTCAAAAACTGAACTAGAACTTTCAATTTCCAATCAAACGAGTCCTCTCTGAAGTTTTTACGAGCATCCCTTCCATGAGAACCATACATCCCCCTGCCCACTTACAAAGCCTGCCCTTGGGCCCTGGGGGGCAGTGTCGACCCCGGAGTTTTCGTTATATGGTCTTTGAACTATTTTTAAAAAATGGCTATCTCAAAGTTCTTATCGGAGGGGTTTGACGAAAAAAATGGCATGGAGGGGGCTAGGTGCCCTCCAATATCTTTTGACTCTTAAAAAGTGAACTAGAACTTTCAATTTCCAATCAAATGAGCCCTCTTTGAAGTTTATACGAGCATCGCTTCCATAAGAACCATATATGCCCCCATGGCATAACTTACAACGCCTGGCCCTGGGCCCTTGGGGGTTGTGTCGACATTGGAGTTTTTGTTATACAAAATAGCTATCTCAAAATTTTTATCGGACGCATTTGGAAAAAAGGGCATGGGGGGGAGGCGAAGCTGGTTGCCCTCCGATATCTTTTGACGCTAAAAAATTGAACTAGAATTTTCAATTTCCAATCAAATGAGCCCTCTCTGAAGTTTATACGAGCATTCCTTCCATAAGAACCATATATGCCCCCAGGCCATAACTTACAACGCCTGGCCCCGGGCCCTTGGGGGTTGTGTCGACATGGAGTTTTTGTTATACAAAATACCTATCTCAAAATTTTTATCAGACGCATTTGGAAAAAAAGGGCATGGGGGGAGGCGAGGCTGGTTGCCCTACGATATCTTTTGACGCTTAAAAATTGAACTAGAATTTTCAACTTCCAATCAAATGAGCCCTCTCTGAAGTTTATACGAGCATTCCTTCCATAAGAACCATATATGCCCCCAGGGCATAACTTATAACCCGTGCCGAGAAGACTGTCGGGGGAGTGTCCTGCTCAAAGATATAATTTCCAGAACTTTCAACTACGTTGAACAAAATGGCTGTCTCAAAATTTTTATTGGCTGTGTTTGGGGAAAGGCTGGGCGTGGAAGGGGTGTTGTTTGCCTTCCAATCACTTTCGACTATTAAAAAGGGCACTAGCCATTTAAATTTCCAATCAAATGAACCCTTTTTTAAGTTTTTACGACAACGCTTTCTATAAAAACCTTATATGCCCCCAGGGCATAACTTACAAACCCTTGCCCTGAGAGCTGTGGGGGGGTTATCATCCTCAAAGACCATTTCCAGTATTTTCAACTACCTTGAACAAAATGGCTATCTCAAAATTTTGATTTGATGTGTTGGGGCAATGGTGGGCGTGGAAGGGATTTTAGTTGCCTTGCAATCACTTTTGACCCTTAAAAAGGGCACTAGAACTCTGGATTTCCAATTGAATGAGCCCCCTTTGCAGTTTATATACGACGATCCCTTCCATATGAAGTGCGATCTACTTTTTATCTACTTTCCCTCTAGTGTCTCCTCTGTCTACTTCAGATTCTCTGTCTACTCTTTATACCTACCGTTCTAATGAAACATTGTAAAATTTGATACTTCTATGGGTATTGACAACTGAAATAGTACTTCTTATAGTATATAATACCTGTAAATCTATTTTTAAGTTATTTCTTAGACCACACTGCATTTCCATTTAAAAAAATTCAGAGAGAAAATTTGCAGTTCTGGAAGTGTTTTTTAAAATGTGAGTTGTATTTTTTTTCTCTTATGTGTTTGTTTGTCTTTTTCTTTGGATGATATTATTTAAAAAAAAATGTTTCTTTTTCCTTTAATTTCTTTTCCGTCGAAAAAGGCTCCCGGACGTGGAGTCGAAATATCCAGATTTTTCATATTATTTAAAGTTTTGGTGTTTTTTTAATGTCTTTCTTATTCCACTTCTTATAATAAATCCTCTTCTAATCCTCTTATAATATTCCACTTCTTAAATCCATTCTTGTGATATAGTTTATTTTTGAAGGATTGGAACCCATAATTGAACAAATATTTGGTCCTGATGGTATATTCCTGATGAAACTGTGGAACAAGTCCTTAAATCTTTTCGAGGTAAAAGAGAAGTGGACAAGCATTCACTATCAAATTTGGTCAATTCATTTGAAGGAAGGTATGGTGTTGAGCCTGAAGTATCAGTCTTCTTACGAATGTTCGGAAATGAATTACAATATTCTAGAATGAAAGGTAATAAGTCCATGTTATCTAGTTTTCACATTTGTTTCAGTAAGTTTTGAATGAGGCGTGATTAATTTAGAACCAAGTCATCTACTTATCTAGTTTTCACATTATCTAGTCATCTAGTGAATCACCGAGTTATCTAGTTTTCACATTATCTAGTGAATCATCAAGTTATCTAGTTTTCACATTTGTTTCAGTAAGTTTTGAATTAGGCGTGATTAATTTAGAACCCAAGTCATCTAGTTATCTAGTTTTCACATTATCTAGTCATCAAGTGAATCACCGAGTTATCTAGTTTTCACATTATCTAGTCATCTAGTGAATCACCAAGTTATCTAGTTTTCACATTATCTAGTAAATCACCAAGTTATCTAGTTTTCACATTTGTTTCAGTAAGTTTTGAATGAGGCGTGATTAATTTAGAACCCAAGTCATCTAGTTATCTAGTTTCACATTATCTAGTCATCTAGTGAATCACCAAGTTATCTAGTTTTCATATTATCTAGTGAATCATCAAGTTATCTAGTTTTCACATTGTTTCAGTAAGTTTTGAATGAGGCATGATTTATTTAGAACCCAAGTCGTCTAGTTACCTAGTTTTCACATTATCTAGTCATCTAGTGAATCACCAAGTTATCTAGTTTTCAAATTTGTTTCAGTAAGTTTTGAATGAGGTGTCATTCATATAGAACCCATGTCATCTAGATATCTAGTTTTCACATTATCTACTCATCTAGTGAATCACCAAGTTATCTAGTTTTCACATTTGTTTCAGTAAGTTTTCAATGAAGCGTGATTCATTTAGAACCCGTCATCTAGTTATCTAGTTTTCACATTATCTAGTCATCTAGTGAATCAACAAGTTAGATTCACATTTTTTATTAAGTTTTGAATGAGGCGTGATTCATTCGGAACCCAAGTCGATTTAGCAAACTATGAGGGATTAAAACGCTGACCACTTAGTGGATATAATGTCCAGGATGTTTATTTATTTATTTATTTTTTTGCATTTTAATATACCCCCCCCCTTGAAAAACCCCTTGAAAAACCCTGTTCTACCTACCCCGTGAAAATGTGACCTAGATATGTACATATATAATTTTTTGAACCTCCCTTGGTCTCTGCAAATTTTCACAAAAATTTTCCCCACCCCTTTGAGGATTTTCCCAACCCCCTTAAGGATTTTACCTTTGTGTATTTATGCTAGGGCACTTAAAAATCGTAAGATAACTGCTAGGAAGAATAGGGTAGGAAATAATTGTAACAAATCGAAAAAGTATGTAGGCATTCTCTGATATGTGTATAGGATTGCTCGCACGTAATGCACATTATAAGCACAAATTTTTTCACGCCAATTGACTTTTCCCCTTCTCCCACCTCGATGTCAAAAGTGTGACCTAAAAAGGCTCTTTTATTGTGTTTTGAGCCTCATTTATTGTTTTGTAAAAAATGTTAACCCCCCCCCCCCCCCTCCCCATCCATAACAGATTTTTTTTCTTCTTTTTTTTTTGTTCCATACCAATATACATTACCCATCCTCACCTCGTTGTGAGGAATGGTGCCTAGAAATTTAATTTTAATGTATTTTGACTCTCCCTCCTTGCTCTATAAAATTCTTCTTACCCTTACCTTCTTACCCTCCTTATTATTGGACCTTTGTGCATCTCAGCCAAGATACTTAAAAAGTGTCAATTAACCGCTAGAAAAAACAGAGCAGGAAATAACTGTGGTAAATAGAAATATTAAATGGGTCTTTTTGGAATAGGCATAGGGTTAATAGCGACGAAGATCACACTGCCTTTCCATCATAAATACAAACAACAAGTAGAAACAAGAGGGGGAAATTGTCTTAAGAAAAGACTCCGTTGTTTCTACTTGTTATTTGTATTTAGGCATAGGGTTATTTGCATATTCATTTTTATGAAGCTGAATCTATATTATAAGTTGACACTCGGGATTTTCCATTTTGTTTTGTTTCATGCCAATGCACATACCTTTCCCCTCTTAATGTGGAAAATATGGCATAGAAATGTATTTTATTTTGTTCCTACCGCCTTAAATTCTTACCACATCCTTAAATTTTCCCTACGTTTACAGCCATAACTTTCTCCCTCTTAGACTCAAAAGCTTACACTTATAACTTTTTCCTTTCTTTCGGAATTGTGCTTAAAACCAGGTTGTGACATTTTTGAGTAATTTAAATTCAAGAGTAAATTAGGGCCCCAATTATGGATTTTTTTTAATGTTTTCTGATCTGTAACTTGTCCCTTTCTTTTGGGACTCTGCTTAGCACCAGCTTGTGACATTTTTAACCAATTTAACTTCAAGAGTAAATAAGACCCAGTTTTGGATTTTCTGAACTGTTGCTGAACTACAAACTTTTTCCTTTCTTTAAAGATTCTGTTTAGTACTAGATTGTGACATTTTTGACCAATTTAATTTCAAAAGTGAATTAGACCCAATTATGAATTTTCTTAATTTTTTTTAAACTATAACTTTTTCATTTCTTTCAGGACTCTGCTTAGTACCAGATTGTGACATTTTTGACCAATTTAACTTCAAAAGCAAATTAGACCCAATTTTGGATTTTCTGAACTGTTTCTGAACTATAACTTTTTCCTTTCTTTAAAGATTCTGTTTAGTACTAGATTGTGACATTTTTGACCAATTTAATTTCAAGAGTGAATTAGACCCAATTATGGATTTTCTTAATTTTTTTTTAACTATAACTTTTTCATTTCTTTCAGGATTCTGCTTAGCACCAGATTGTGACATTTTTGACCAATTTAACTTCAAAAGCAAATTAGACCCAATTTTGGATTTTCTTAAGGAACCTAAAATGGATTACACAAAATCTTTCCAATTTTTGGACGTTTGTCTCCTCCATACCAACAGTCATCGGCCTTCCTCTTTCTCTTTCTGCTAACGGAACGTCAACAATATCTATAAATATGGCCGGTAAAGTATCTGTAAAAGATTGGCAGATGTTTGATGTTAATGGTTACTTAAAACCTGAAGCTGTAGTAGATATAAACGGCATTATGGCAGTCAATGCTGGGCTTCTTAAATCTGGAATCAAAGTTCGTAATACATTTCAAAGTGCAGCCGCTATTGATGGGAAATTGTTGATAGATGGCACTAAAGTAGTTTCTGTCAAATTCAATATGCCAAAAAAAAAATACTGAAATTTTCAAAGTAGCCTCTGAAGCTTTTATTATTACAAGTCATCAAACCATAAAGCCAAAGATTGAAGTTGATAGGAAAAAGATCTGTAGCCCTGAAGTAATGGGTAACATCTGTCTGCGGTGAAATTCAAATTCCTAATTCTGTTTCTCTACCGTTTGCTTCATCTGCAAGCATAAATATTGAAAAAATGGATACATATTCATCGGTATTATTCGACTTCAAACGATCAGAAGAAACCATTGAACAACAGTCTATACGGTCGCTAGTATTGATGTTTGATATGCCTGGATCCAGGCGTGACCAGCGATTAGCAACTAAACTAATAATTGACGAACCAGGACGATCATTGCGATTCTCTTTCCATTCCCCGGGTATTAAATTTGATGCAACCGGCAAATATGTATACACAGACCAGCTGAAAAGTACTGATCTTATTGTTAGTGTTGGTGGGGAAGATTTTATGGGAATGAAAGCGGTTCTAAGGTCGGAGTATGCAATGGGATCTGGTAAACACGAACCTGTCTTTATTGTCACAAGACGTGGCGTGGAAGTTTTCAGTTTGGGTGGAACTTTGCAGTATGTTACAAACTCGAAGTACGGCATTGACTTGACTGTTAAGAAGATCACCCAACAGCCAATAAGAATAACAGGTTAGTAATGGGGCTTGAATTTATGCCTTAATAGTATACTTGGGTCGTTTTTTTTTTTTTTTTTTTTTTTTTTCATTTCCCTTTTTTATCATTTTATAATTTTTTTTTATCACAAAATCAATTTTTTCAATTTTTTTAACCAATTTTTTAAAAACCACTGTGCTCCACGTATCAACTTAATCTTCTAATATTAAAACTATGATTGTTTCTTGTTTTTATTATATATTGCCGAAGATTGTTCTTTTCGGCCCATCTAGGACCAAGCAAAAAGCAGGTCGTCCCCGAATGGGATGGGAAGAGGATATAAGAAAAGATTTACGGGAAATGGGAACTTCTTGGGAGGGTGTAAAGGGAAAGTCTTTGAATAGATTGGGATGGAGGAGGAGCTTGACCTCAGGTGGTTTGGTGCTGCTGTGAGTTAGTAGTAGTAGTATTATTGGCGTAAGAATAGTAGCTTTTGCACTTGTTTAGTATATAATAACTCAAGGATACGTTTAAACCATATATATGTGAAACTTTTTAGTTATAAAGCTCTAAAGATAAAATTTGTCGAAACCGTTGATATTAAATGAGATTTTTATTTTATAATTACCAGTAAAGTTAAATGGTGGCTGTGACTTCTACTTTTTTGCGTCTTCTTTTAGTCATTAGTAAAATGTCTGTTTTTGAATCAAGAACATCCCTCAGTAGACGTCTCTCTCTCTCTCTCTCTCTCTCTCTCTCTCTCTCTCTCTCTCTCTCTCTCTCTCTCTCTCTCTCTCTCTCTCTCTCTCTCTCTCTCTCTCTCTCTCTCTCTCTCTCTCTCTCTCCTCTCTCTCTCTCTATCTCTCTCTCTCTCTCTTTCTCTCTCTCTCTCTCTCTCTCTCTCTCTCTCTCTCTCTCTCTCTCTCTCTCTCTCTCTCTCTCTCTCTCTCTCTCTCTCTCTCTCTCTCTCTCTCTCTCTCTCTCTCCTCGCTCTCTCTCTCATCTCTCTCTCTTTCTCTCTCTCTCTTTCTCTCTCTCTTTCTCTCTCTCTCTCTCTCTCCTCTCTCTCTCTCTCTCTCTCTCTCTCCTCTCTCTCTCTCTCTCTCTCTCTCTCTCTCTCTCTCTCTCTCTCTCTCTCTCTCTCTCTCTCTCTCTCTCTCTCTCTCTCTCTCTCTCTCTCTCTCTCTCTCTCTCTCTCTCTCTCTCTCTCTCTCTCTCTCTCTCTCTCTCTCTCTCTCTCTCTTTCGCTCTCTCTTTCGCTCTCTCTCTCTCCCTCCCTCTCTCTCTCTATCTCTTCTTCCTCACCCCCCCCCCCATCTCCCCTCTCTCTCTTTCTTTTCTTTTTATTTCTATCTAACATACATACAAATACACTTACTTATTAACCGTTAGAGAATATTAGTGAAAAATACAAATAAAATGCCACTATCAATGTTAGATTTTACTTCCAGGAGACCTACTCCATGATAATGGAAAATTCAACGCTGTTGCATCTATTAAATCCAGCTTCATGGAGAGCAGTCTTAGAGGTAATATGAAAGTAACTGACAACACTTTCAACGCCAAGATGTCTGCTGAATACTCTATCCTAAGCGGGAGACAATATAATGCTGATTTGACTGGAAAATGGTCAAACGTTGTCAAAGGAAATCTTCGTAAATACAATTTTAACTGGGCCTAAAGGTTCGTTCTACTGATCATTCATTCTAGCAAAATAATTAGTTTCCATTGACATGGCCTTACCCAACCTTTTTTTTTTCGAGAGGGGGGGAGGGTAGTTTATTCAAATATTTTTTCTGGGGGGGGCGTACTAAAAATAACATAAAAAAACGCATAAAAAATTTGTTTACGAGTCAAATGTATCCACTGATCTCTTAGACACTAAATATTATTTTATCATCTAAAATCATGAAAACAACGAAGTAAATTAAGGGGGGAATCTGCACACTCTTTAACACTAAGGGCTGTTCCCAGTATTCTGATTCAGGGAGAAGGGGACCCTTAATAAAATGATGATCAAAATACAATCTGAGACCACACTGGCTATACATGAAAAATGAAACTCCGAGAGGAAAGAAAATAACAAAAAGAAAAATAAAATCAAAAAAGATGAAAAAACGAGGATTTTGTCAGCCAGTGGCAAACCATGAAGAAGAAGAAATATAAGCAAATATTTCGACAAGGACCTCCGCCGAGTCGTCCTGAGTGCTAAATAAAAAAGAAAGAAAACAAAAAGAAACCAACAAAAATCGAACCTTTCGAAGTTTACTTGCCAACGACAGAACAGAAACTAAATAAAAACCAGGTTGGAATCAATGAAAAAGAAATCTACCAAGATGATTGGGCAATAATCCTTTGTCTTGCCATAGTTTTGGCTGGCCTACAAATTCGTTCATCATTTGATGTGCAAATAGGTTCTCTCAAGTTATACCGGGTGAAAATATTGATTGTCCTTCAAAATCAAACTGTCGTAAATTGGGCTTAATGAAATATGTCTAGTATCTCTATTTATTGCTAAATTCGGTTCATGTATTTTTTTATGTCAATTACCTCTTTAAAAGTTTGTGGTAGGCCATTTACAGTAGATATTAAGGTTGCATCGTCAAACAGAACCAGATGGGTCGGATTTACGAAAATATGTGAAGCCAATGCCGAATCAAAGTTGTCATTGTTATTTTTGAATCTCAGGACTTATCTATTGAAATTTTGTGTTCATGAAAACGTTCACCTAGTTGTTGATGGGTCCTACCAATGTAAAATTTCCCACATGAACACGGGATTCTGTAGACACCACTACCCAGTACAGGGTCAGTTTTATCCTTTCCTGAGTTGAAAAAATGTTCAACTTTTTGTTCAGTTTTGAAAAAACAGAGAAATTATGTTTCTTTAAAGTTTTTCCAAGTTTATCGCCAAGTTTCGGGATGTATGGTAAAGTGATGAAAGTTTTTTTCTCAATTGCCTGGGTAACAATCAAGGGGGACGGGCTCCCTATTTTGTTGTTTGTTTTATCTTTTCTAATCGTCTATCTATGATATTTTCAATAAGTTTGATTGGGTAACCATTGGAGAAAAGAATATCCTTGACATAGTTTAATTCAGAATTTATATGATTACGGAACAGATTTTTAAAACTCTGTCGACTAAAGAGAGTATTACCCCTCTTTTCACAGAAGGAGGGTGATGGGGAGAGAAATGTAGATATCGATCGTTATGAGTCGGCTTTCTATATATAGAAAATTCAAGGCTAGGAGCAGTTTTTTATAATCAAAACATACAAGAAAGGCAGCTTACCTGAATCTTCAAGTTCCATTGTGAATTGGAGATTCGAATCAAAAGAGTTCAAATGTGCCAAAAATCACTTAGAGAGTCTTGTCCATGTTCCCAAACAGAAGGATGTCATCAACGAAACGAAACTAGATAGAGTGTTTTAAGTGGAAACTATTCAAAGAAGACTGTTCTATGAAATCCATGTAAAAATTTGCCAAATAAGAAGACAAGACAGTGCCCATAGATAGGCCCATGATTTGCAGGAAAAATTTTTTCGAATTTAAAATACGAGGAGAACTTGTTGCAAAGACGAACAAGGGTCATTCTCGTATCAATTTCCAAAGTTTTGTAATCCGACCAAGCTGAATTTTCCTCTAATTTTCTTTGTAAGGCCTACTCACATTTATGGACATCGCATGAAGTGTACATAGAAACTGCATCAAAACTAGATAAAATAGTTTTTTTTTTTCTGTTGTACTTTGATTTTTTAACTTCTCAACAAGATCTATTGAGTTTTTATATAGGATTTCTGTGTGCTTAAAAGAGGCTTAAAAATGGTGGCTAGGAAACTTCCTATACCCTTAGCTGGAGAACTATAGCATGCTACAATAGGACCTAACGGAATGTCTTTCTTATGGATTTTAGGCAGACCATAAAACTTTGGGGCTGAACAACCTTTGGGGTAAAATTTTCTGTACATTTGAGGGGTAATTAGTCCACTATCTTTTAGAATTCCTAGTTCTTTTCTCAACTACTGTGTGTATTTGTCCGTGGGATCAATTTTTATTTCTTTGTAAATATTTTTATCCATTAAAAGGATGTTAACTTTTGTTTCATAATCTGCAGAATTCATAATTACAACTGTGTTTTCATAATTACATAACTACTACTACAGTTACATAACTGTTTATTCATAATTACAACTATTATTCATATGCTTAAGAACATTTTTAAAAAATAGTATATAACTTACTTACATGATCCTTAAGCTTTCCTCATCCATGTTGAATCAAAAAGGAACCTGAAAAAGAAAAGTGTTAACTATTAGTCATATGCTTAAGAACATTTTTTTTTAAATAGTATATAACTTACTTACATGATCCTTAAGCTTTTCTCATCCGTGTTGAAGCAAAAAGGAACCTGAAAAAGAAAATGTTAACTATTAGTCATATGCTTAAGAACATTTTTTTAAAAATAGTACATAACTTACTTACGTGATCCTTAAGCTTTCCTCATCCATGTTGAATCAAAAAGGAACCTAAAAAAAGAAAAGTGTTAACTATTAGTCATATGCTTAAGAACATTTTTTTTTAAATAGTATATAACTTACTTACATGATCCTTAAGCTTTTCTCATCCGTGTCGAAGCAAAAAGGAACCTGAAAAAGAAAATGTTAACTATTAGTCATATGCTTAAGAACATTTTTTTAAAAATAGTACATAACTTACTTACGTGATCCTTAAGCTTTCCTCATCCATGTTGAATCAAAAAGGAACCTGAAAAAGAAAAGTGTTAACTATTAGTCATATGCTTAAGAACATTTTTTTTTTAAATAGTATATAACTTACTTACATGATCCTTAAGCTTTTCTCATCCGTGTTGAAGCAAAAAGGAACCTGAAAAAGAAAATGTTAACTATTAGTCATATGCTTAAGAACATTTTTTTTAAAAATAGTACATAACTTACTTACGTGATCCTTAAGCTTTCCTCATCCATGTTGAATCAAAAAGGAACCTGAAAAAGAAAAGTGTTAACTATTAGTCATATGCTTAAGAACATTTTTTTAAAAATAGTACATAACTTACTTACGTGATCCTTAAGCTTTCCTCATCCATGTTGAATCAAAAAGGAACCTGAAAAAGAAAAGTGTTAACTATTAGTCATATGCTTAAGAACATTTTTTTTTTAAAAATAGTATATAACTTACTTACATGATCCTTAAGCTTTTCTCATCCGTGTTGAAGCAAAAAGGAACCTGAAAAAGAAAATGTTAACTATTAGTCATATGCTTAAGAACATTTTTTTAAAAATAGTACATAACTTACTTACGTGATCCTTAAGCTTTCCTCATCCATGTTGAATCAAAAAGGAACCTGAAAAAGAAAAGTGTTAACTATTAGTCATATGCTTAAGAACATTTTTTTTAAAAATAGTACATAACTTACTTACATGATCCTTAAGCTTTTCTCATCCGTGTTGAAGCAAAAAGGAACCTGAAAAAGAAAAGTGTTAACTATTAGTCATATGCTTAAGAACATTTTTTAAAAAAATAATATATACCTTACTTACATGATCCTTAAGCTTTCTTCTTCCATGTTGAATCAAAAGGGAACCTGAAAAGAAAAAATGTTAACTATTAGTCATATGCTCAAGAACATTTTTTTAAAAATAGTACATAACTTACTTACGTGATCCTTAAGCTTTCCTCATCCATGTTGAATCAAAAAGGAACCTGAAAAAAGAAAAGTGTTAACTATTAGTCATATGCTTAAGAACATTTTTTTTAAAAATAGTACATAACTTACTTACATGATCCTTAAGCTTTTCTCATCCGTGTTGAAGCAAAAAGGAACCTGAAAAAGAAAAGTGTTAACTATTAGTCATATGCTTAAGAACATTTTTTTAAAAATAGTACATAACTTACTTACGTGATCCTTAAGCTTTCCTCATCCATGTTGAATCAAAAAGGAACCTGAAAAAGAAAAGTGTTAACTATTAGTCATATGCTTAAGAACATTTTTTTTTAAATAGTATATAACTTACTTACATGATCCTTAAGCTTTTCTCATCCGTGTTGAAGCAAAAAGGAACCTGAAAAAGAAAATGTTAACTATTAGTCATATGCTTAAGACATTTTTTTTAAAAATAGTACATAACTTACTTACATGATCCTTAAGCTTTCTTCTTCCATGTTGAATCAAAAGGGAACCTGAAAAAGAAAAGTGTTAACTATTAGTCATATGCTTAAGAACATTTTTAAAAAATAATATATACCTTACTTACATGATCCTTAAGCTTTCTTCTTCCATCTTGAATCAAAAGGGAACCTGAAAAAAGAAAATGTTAAATATTAGTCATATGCTTAAGAACATTTTTTAAAAAATAATATATAACTTACTTACGTGATCCTTAAGCTTTCCTCATCCATGTTGAATCAAAAAGGAACCTGAAAAAGAAAAGTGTTAACTATTAGTCATATGCTTAAGAAAATTTTTTTAAAAATAGTACATAACTTACTTACATGATCCTTAAGCTTTTCTCATCCGTGTTGAAGCAAAAAGGAACCTGAAAAAGAAAAGTGTTAACTATTAGTCATATGCTTAAGAACATTTTAAAAAAATAATATATACCTTACTTACATGATCCTTAAGCTTTCTTCTTCCATCTTGAATCAAAAGGGAACCTGAAAAAGAAAATGTTAACTATTAGTCATATGCTTAAGAACATTTTTAAAAAATAATATATACCTTACTTACATGATCCTTAAGCTTTCTTCTTCCATCTTGAATCAAAAGGGAACCTGAAAAAAGAAAATGTTAACTATTAGTCATATGCTTAAGAACATTTTTAAAAAATAATATATAACTTACTTACATGATCCTTAAGCTTTCTTCTTCCATGTTGAATCAAAAGGGAACCTGAAAAAGAAAATGTTAACTATTAGTCATATGCTCAAGAACATTTTTGTTAAAATAATATATACCTTACTTACATGATCCTTAAGCTTTCTTCTTCCATCTTGAATCAAAAGGGAAACTGAAAAAGAAAATGTTAACTATTAGTCATATGCTTAAGAACATTTTTAAAAAATAATATATAACTTACTTACATGATCCTTAAGCTTTCTTCTTCCATGTTGAATCAAAAGGGAACCTGAAAAAGAAAAATGTTAACTATTAGTCATATGCTCAAGAACATTTTTGTTAAAATAATATATACCTTACTTACATGATCCTTAAGCTTTCTTCTTCCATCTTGAATCAAAAGGGAACCTGAAAAAAAGAAAATGTTAACTATTAGTCATATGCTTAAGAACATTTTTAAAAAATAATATATAACTTACTTACATGATCCTTAAGCTTTCTTCTTCCATCTTGAATCAAAAGGGAACCTGAAAAAGAAAAATGTTAACTATTAGTCATATGCTCAAGAACATTTTTGTTAAAATAATATATACCTTACTTACATGATCCTTAAGCTTTCTTCTTCCATCTTGAATCAAAAGGGAACCTGAAAAAGAAAATGTTAACTATTAGTCATATGCTTAAGAACATTTTTAAAAAATAATATATAACTTACTTACATGATCCTTAAGCTTTCTTCTTCCATGTTGAATCAAAGAAGGGAACCTGAAAAAAAAAAATGTTAACTATTAGTCATATGCTCAAGAAACATTTTTGTTAAAATAAATATACCTTACTTACATGATCCTTAAGCTTTCTTCTTCCATCTTGAATCAAAAGGGAACCTGAAAAAGAAAATGTTAACTATTAGTCATATGCTTAAGAACATTTTTAAAAAATAATATATACCTTACTTACATGATCCTTAAGCTTTCTTCTTCCATCTTGAATCAAAAGGGAACCTGAAAAGAAAATGTTAAATATTAGTCATATGCTTAAGAACATTTTTTTGAAATAGTATATAACTTACTTACATGATCCTTAAGCTTTTCTCATCCGTGTTGAAGCAAAAAGGAACCTGAAAAAGAAAATGTTAACTATTAGTCATATGCTTAAGAACATTTTTTTATTATAAAAATAGTACATAACTTACTTACGTGATCCTTAAGCTTTCCTCATCCATGTTGAATCAAAAAGGAACCTGAAAAAGAAAAGTGTTAACTATTAGTCATATGCTTAAGAACATTTTTTAAAAATAGTACATAACTTACTTACGTGATCCTTAAGCTTTCCTCATCCATGTTGAATCAAAAAGGAACCTGAAAAAGAAAAGTGTTAACTATTAGTCATATGCTTAAGAACATTTTTTTTTAAATAGTATATAACTTACTTACATGATCCTTAAGCTTTTCTCATCCGTGTTGAAGCAAAAAAGGAACCTGAAAAAGAAAATGTTAACTATTAGTCATATGCTTAAGAACATTTTTTTAAAAAATAGTACATAACTTACTTACGTGATCCTTAAGCTTTCCTCATCCATGTTGAATCAAAAAGGAACCTGAAAAAGAAAAGTGTTAACTATTAGTCATATGCTTAAGAACATTTTTTTAAAAATAGTACATAACTTACTTACATGATCCTTAAGCTTTTCTCATCCGTGTTGAAGCAAAAAGGAACCTGAAAAAGAAAAGTGTTAACTATTAGTCATATGCTTAAGAACATTTTTAAAAAATAATATATACCTTACTTACATGATCCTTAAGCTTTCTTCTTCCATGTTGAATCAAAAGGGAACCTGAAAAAGAAAAATGTTAACTATTAGTCATATGCTCAAGAACATTTTTTTAAAAATAGTACATAACTTACTTACGTGATCCTTAAGCTTTCCTCATCCATGTTGAATCAAAAAGGAACCTGAAAAAGAAAAGTGTTAACTATTAGTCATATGCTTAAGAACATTTTTTTAAAAATAGTACATAACTTACTTACATGATCCTTAAGCTTTTCTCATCCGTGTTGAAGCAAAAAGGAACCTGAAAAAGAAAAGTGTTAACTATTAGTCATATGCTTAAGAACATTTTTTTTAAAAATAGTACATAACTTACTTACGTGATCCTTAAGCTTTCCTCATCCATGTTGAATCAAAAAGGAACCTGAAAAAGAAAAGTGTTAACTATTAGTCATATGCTTAAGATATTTTTTTTTAAAATAGTATATAACTTACTTACATGATCCTTAAGCTTTTCTCATCCGTGTTGAAGCAAAAAGGAACCTGAAAAAGAAAATGTTAACTATTAGTCATATGCTTAAGAACATTTTTTTAAAAATAGTACATAACTTACTTACATGATCCTTAAGCTTTCTTCTTCCATGTTGAATCAAAAGGGAACCTGAAAAAGAAAAGTGTTAACTATTAGTCATATGCTTAAGAACATTTTAAAAAATAATATATACCTTACTTACATGATCCTTAAGCTTTCTTCTTCCATCTTGATTCAAAAGGGAACCTGAAAAAGAAAATGTTAAATATTAGTCATATGCTTAAGAACATTTTTAAAAAATAATATATAACTTACTTACATGATCCTTAAGCTTTCTTCTTCCATGTTGAATCAAAAGGGAACCTGAAAAAAGAAAAATGTTAACTATTAGTCATATGCTCAAGAACATTTTTGTTAAAATAATATATACCTTACTTACATGATCCTTAAGCTTTCTTCTTCCATCTTGAATCAAAAGGGAACCTGAAAAAAAGAAAATGTTAACTATTAGTCATATGCTTAAGAACATTTTTTTAAAAATAGTACATAACTTACTTACGTGATCCTTAAGCTTTCCTCATCCATGTTGAATCAAAAAGGAACCTGAAAAAGAAAAGTGTTAACTATTAGTCATATGCTTAAGAACATTTTTTTAAAAATAGTACATAACTTACTTACATGATCCTTAAGCTTTCTCATCCGTGTTGAAGCAAAAAGGAACCTGAAAAAGAAAAGTGTTAACTATTAGTCATATGCTTAAGAACATTTTTAAAAAATAATATATACCTTACTTACATGATCCTTAAGCTTTCTTCTTCCATCTTGAATCAAAAGGGAACCTGAAAAAGAAAATGTTAACTATTAGTCATATGCTTAAGAACATTTTTAAAAAAAATAATATAACTTACTTACATGATCCTTAAGCTTTTCTCATCCGTGTTGAAGCAAAAAAAGGAATCTGAAAAAGAAAAATGTTAACTATTAGTCATATGCTCAAGAACATTTTTGTTTAAAATAATATATACCTTACTTACATGATCCTTAAGCTTTCTTCTTCCATCTTGAATCAAAAGGGAACCTGAAAAAGAAAATGTTAACTATTAGTCATATGCTTAAGAACATTTTTAAAAAATAATATATACCTTACTTACATGATCCTTAAGCTTTCTTCTTCCATCTTGAATCAAAAGGGAACCTGAAAAAGAAAATGTTAAATATTAGTCATATGCTTAAGAACATTTTAAAAAATAATATATAACTTACTTACATGATCCTTAAGCTTTCTTCTTCCATGTTGAATCAAAAGGGAACCTGAAAAAGAAAAATGTTAACTATTAGTCATATGCTCAAGAACATTTTTGTTAAAATAATATATACCTTACTTACATGATCCTTAAGCTTTCTTCTTCCATCTTGAATCAAAAGGGAACCTGAAAAAGAAAATGTTAACTATTAGTCATATGCTTAAGAACATTTTTTTAAAAATAGTACATAACTTACTTACGTGATCCTTAAGCTTTCCTCATCCATGTTGAATCAAAAAGGAACCTGAAAAAGAAAAGTGTTAACTATTAGTCATATGCTTAAGAACATTTTTTAAAAAATAGTACATAACTTACTTACGTGATCCTTAAGCTTTCCTCATCCATGTTGAATCAAAAAGAAACCTGAAAAAGAAAAGTGTTAACTATTAGTCATATGCTTAAGAACATTTTTTTTTTAAATAGTATATAACTTACTTACATGAACCTTAAGCTTTTCTCATCCGTGTTGAAGCAACAAGGAACCTGAAAAAGAAAATGTTAACTATTAGTCATATGCTTAAGAACATTTTTTTAAAAATAGTACATAACTTACTTACGTGATCCTTAAGCTTTCCTCATCCATGTTGAATCAAAAAGGAACCTGAAAAAGAAAAGTGTTAACTATTAGTCATATGCTTAAGAACATTTTTTTTTAAAATAGTACATAACTTACTTACATGATCCTTAAGCTTTTCTCATCCGTGTTGAAGCAAAAAGGAACCTGAAAAAGAAAAGTGTTAAAACTATTAGTCATATGCTTAAGAACATTTTAAAAAAAATAATATATACCTTACTTACATGATCCTTAAGCTTTCTTCTTCCATCTTGAATCAAAAGGGAACCTGAAAAAGAAAATGTTAACTATTAGTCATATGCTTAAGAACATTTTTAAAAAATAATATATACCTTACTTACATGATCCTTAAGCTTTCTTCTTCCATGTTGAATCAAAAGGGAACCTGAAAAAGAAAATGTTAAATATTAGTCATATGCTTAAGAACATTTTTAAAAAATAATATATAACTTACTTACATGATCCTTAAGCTTTCTTCTTCATGTTGAATCAAAAGGGAACCTGAAAAAGAAAAATGTTAACTATTAGTCATATGCTCAAGAACATTTTTGTTAAAATAATATATACCTTACTTACATGATCCTTAAGCTTTCTTCTTCCATCTTGAATCAAAAGGGAACCTGAAAAAGAAAATGTTAACTATTAGTCATATGCTTAAGAACATTTTTAAAAAATAATATATAACTTACTTACATGATCCTTAAGCTTTCTTCTTCCATGTTGAATCAAAAGGGAACCTGAAAAAGAAAAATGTTAACTATTAGTCATATGCTCAAGAACATTTTTGTTAAATAATATATACCTTACTTACATGATCCTTAAGCTTTCTTCTTCCATCTTGAATCAAAAGGGAACCTGAAAAAGAAAATGTTAACTATTAGTCATATGCTTAAGAAATTTTTTTTAAAAATAATATTTACCTTACTTACATGATTTTTGATAGGTTTTTTTTGATAGATGGCTCTCGCACCGTTGAGGCTGCAAGTCATTCTATCCTAGTTTAAACTTGTTCAGTGCCTTGAAATACTCCTCCCTTTGCGATTAAAGCGGTATTAATCAAAACTGTATTAATAGTGCTATTCTTTGTGACTGAGGCTGCTGCTGAAAACTGGATTGATCAATGCAAAAAAAGGTACTTTCATTTCTTTTGCTGTTTCGGCAGCATCTGTCATAGCCACACTCGTCACACTGAGAATTTATAAAAATATAGGTGACGTTCCCTTCGTTCGCAAGCGAACAAGAAGAGGACGCAGAGGTGGCAGAAAGAAATTTAAGATTGACGTGTTAGTCACCTACGGACGATTGGCCAGCCAAAAGCCTAAGCGTGAGAGTTTGTTTAGTCTCAATCCCGCGCGTGAGCCTACCGCCCTGGCTGATTCCTGACAAACAATGCTCCTACCAATGATTTCGGGTCTGATTGTCCTCCAGTATTATCGCCGCAGGTTCTCTCTTGTAAACACCAACTTCCAAACTTCCTTCTGAGCAACGTTTGCTCACTAACGAATAAAGTAGATGAGTTAGATGTCATTCTACGTCAGAATGACATCCATATCGCCGCAATTACCGAAACATGGCAGCTCGACGAAACAAGTGGAAGGATGGCTGGTTACAAGGTTTTCTTGAACACTAGAACAGACAGGATTGGCGGAGGGGTTGCCCTGTATGTACGCGATGATATCCCCTGCAAATATTTAGATAACTTCAATGACCCTAACCATGAAGCGATCTGGGCATTATGTAAGCCAAAACATTTACCACGAGATGTCTCTTGCATCATTATCTTAAGTATCAACTATCCTGAAAGCGCCAAGAACAGACGGCTGTTGGTATCCTACCTTTAGTCTACGTTAGATACATTACGTCAGCGGTATAGCCGCCTGGGCTTCATAATAGCTGGTGACTTCAAACCAAACAAAAGAAACAATGGCTTGCTAATACGCTGGGTATGTCACAAGTGGTCAAGATACCCACCCATGTGACCGGGAGCACCCTTGACCTTATTCTTACAAACCTTGCTCTATATTACAAAGACGTGTCTTCGAACGGGCCATTGGGCAAATTGGACCATCACACTCTGCTGATGAAGGCAAAAAGTGAAATCAGGAAGCTTAAGAAAATAAAAGTACTCCGGAGACCTATCACGAAGTCTGCTATTAATACGTACGGAATGTGGGTCGGTACTCACTGCTTCAGCGAAGTATACAACGAAAGCGATGTCAACAGGAAAGCAGAAATATTTCAGTCCCTACTCTATGACAAATGCTTAGAAGTTTTCCCGGAAAAGCAATTTGTCGTGAACGAATCTGACAAGCCCTGGATCACTCCAAAAATAAAACAGCTGATTCGCGAAAAAAAACCACTGTAAGGCAGTCAAGTGGTGACGCAACGTCGTTACGATTATTAAGAAACAAAATCGTTAGCCTTTGTCGCGAGGCAAGAAAGTCCTTCGGAAAATCCCTTTCGAACCTTGAAATAAAAAAGGATCCTCGTAAATGGCACCGTCTAGTAAGGCAGATTGCTGGAAAAACAGTATCATCCAGTATCCGTATTCTGAACGATGATGGGTCACTCGTGAGTGCAAATGACGTCAACAATTACTTTACTGACATTTGTACATCCTTTCCTGCCCCAACTAACACTGAAATAGAGAATCTACTGTCAATATGCCCTGACGAAGGTGAAATCGAAATAGTTGAGCATCAAGTTTTCAAAGAGCTGAACAAGTTGAGTCCATCCAGTAGCTCTTTTTCTGAAGAGCTGCCTATAAGGTTAATACGAGAGTTCTCTCTTTTCCTGGCCAAGCCACTTGGACACATCATCAGAGAATGTTTCGCCCAGTCAACTTTCCCGTCGTGCTGGAAACGCGCATTTGCGTGTTATACCGAAGACTAAAACACCCAAATCTTGCAACGAGTTACGACCGATATCAATCACATCTACCTTTGCAAAAGTCACCGAGTCATTCATCCTGCGTGAATTGCTCAAGCAAACGCGGGAAAAACATAGACCGTTACCAGTATGGCGGCCTCAAAGGTTGCAATACCTCGATATACCTAGTTGACATTATCTTTAAGTGGCTTGAGAAGGGCAGTACCTTCATCGACCTAGCTCTCGCCGATTTCAGGAAGGCATTTGACCTGATTTGTCATCTTACGGCAGCAAAAAATGTGCGAACAATGGGCGCACAGAAACGGTCTCTTGCATTAGTGATGAGCTTCCTTCAGGACAGAATGCAGTGTGTATTTCCATTGTTTGAAGGTGACTTGATCTCATACTGGTCTAAACTTACCTGTGGAGCCCCTCAGGGTACAAGACTTGCTGGTTTCATATTTATCTCCCTCATCAACTTCCTCCTTCAGAATTTCGAAGAGCGACTCAAATTTGTCGACGATTTATCATTTGTCCTCAAATACCTCGTGAGAGAAGGTGTAATCGAACGTCAGTTCAGCGAGACCCTTCTGGCATCCTTCTCTGAGGACTGTGAACGTTACAAGCTGAAACTGAATGCAGATAAATCAATGATCCTCAGGTTTTGCCCCTTAAAACGTGATCTGGAATTCCCGCAAGTCCCTTTCCCTGTTGTTCCATCTGCAAAAATCCTCGGAGTCACATTATCGATGGACTGCACATTCACCGAACACGTGGAGAAGGTTATTAAGGCTGTCAATGCATCACTTCAGACCCTAGTCCTGATGTGCAGGTTTGGCTGCGACACTCAAAGCCTAAAAAATGCCTATATTACGTATGTGAGACCTCTACTCGAATACGCCGTCGCTGTCTGGGGACCTTTTGTCCAGAGCACCCACTACCTTTGCGATGACCTTGAATCTTTGCAGAAACGAGCTGTTAACATAATCGTTGGTAACAGAAGTGACGACTACAACAAACTCTTGCAAGAATTGAACCTTGAATCTCTCAGCGACAGACGATTATCACTGATCATGTCCCTTGGCAAGTCACTGCTATCTTCGCCCCATCACAGACTGATCCTCCCACCCGATGCTCCTGTTAACCAAAGAACCAGATCCCAGTCGAAGCTACAACCCCCGGTCTGCAGGACCAACCGCTACAAAAACACGTTTGTCCCCTTTTTCGTAGAAGCATACAACAAGACTTAGTGTTATTTGTATTCACGTGTTAGTGTTTCTTGTAGTGTTATTATAGTGTTATTTGTATTTTTATTTTTTTTTTCCATATTGTTGTAAAGACGACGTAAATTAGCCATGGCTACGCTGTTCGATCTTAATAAACCTATGTCTATGTCTATGTCCATGATCCTTAAGTTTTCTTCTTCCATTTTGAATCAAAAGGGAGCCTGAAAAAGAAACATGTTAACTATTAGTCATATGCTCAAGAACATTTTTTAAAATAATATGTAACTTACTTACATGATCCTTAAGCTTTCTTCTTCCATGTTGAATCGAAAGGGAACCTGAAAAAGAAAAATGTTAAATATTAGTGACTTGATTCAGAAAATTTTAAAAATAATATATAACTTTCTTACATAATCCTTGAGTTTTCTTCTTCCATGTTGAACCAAAAGGGAACCTGAAAAAGAAAAATGTTAACTATTAGTCATATGCTGAAGAACATTTATTTAAATAATATATAACTTTCTTACATATCCTGAAGCTTTCTTTTTCCATGTTGTTGATCAAAAGGGAACATGAAAAAGAAAAATGTTAACTATTTGTCATATGCTTAAGAACATTTTTTTTAAAATAATATATACCTTAATTACATGATCCTTAAGCTTTCTTCTTCCATGTTGAATCAAAAGGGAACCTGAAAAAGAAACATGTTAACTATTATCATATGCTTAAGAACATTTTTAAAATAATATATAACTTACTTACATGATCCTTAAGCTTTCTTCTTCCATGTTGAATCAAAAGGAAACCTGAAAAAGAAAAATTTTAACTATTAGTCATATGATTAAGACAATTTTTTAAAATAATATGTAACTTACTTACATAATCCTTAAGCTTTCTTCTTCCATGTTGAATCAAAAGGGAACCTGAAAAAGAAAAATGTTAACTATTAGTCATATGCTTAAGGACATTTTTTAAAAATAATATATAACTTACTTACATGATCATTAAGCTTTCTTCTTTCATGTTGAATCAAAAAGAACCTGAAAAAGAAAAATGTTAACTACTAGTCAAATGCTTAAGGACATTTTTTTAAAAATAACATATAACTTACTTACATGATCCTTAAGCTTTCTTCTTCCATGTTGAATCAAAAGGGAACCTGAAAAAGAAAAATGTTAACTATTAGTCATATGCTTAAGAACATTTTAAAAATAATGTATTACTTACTTACATGATCCTTAAGCTTTCTTCTTCCATGTTGAATCAAAAGGGAACCTGAAAAAGAAAAATGTTAACTATTAGTCATAAGATAAAACAAAATTTTTAAATGATATATAACTTACTTACATAATCCTTAAGCTTTCTTCGTCCATGTTGAATCAAAAGGGAACCTGAAAAAGAAAAATCTTAACTATTAGTTATATGCTTAAGAATATTTTTAAAATAATATATAACTTACTTACATGATTCTTAAGCTTTCTTCTTCCATGTTGAATCAAAAGGAAACCTGAAAAAGAAAAATGTTAACTATTAGTCATATGATTAAGACATTTTTTTAAAATAATATATAACTTACTTACATAATCCTTAAGCTTTCTTCTTCCATGTTGAGTCAAAAGTGAACCTGAAAAAGAAAAATGTTAACTATTAGTCATATGCTTAAGAACATTTTTCAAAAATAATATATAACTTACTTAAATGATCCTTAAGCTTTCTTCTTCCATGTTGAATCAAAAGGGAACGTGAAAAAGAAAAATGTTAACTACTAGTCATATGCTTAAGGACATTTTTAAAAATAATATATAACTTACTTACATGATCCTTAAGCTTTCTTCTTCCATGTTGAATCAAAAGGGAACCTGAAAAAGAAAGATGTTAACTATTAGTCATATGCTTAAGAATATTTTTTGTTAAATAATATATAACTTACTTACATGATCCTTAAGCTTTCTTCTTCCATGTTGAATCAAAAGGGAACCTGAAAAAGAAAATTGTTAACTATTATTCATATGCTTAAGAACATTTTTTTAAGACAATATATAACTTACTTACATGATCCTTAAGCTTTCTTCTTCCATGCTGAATCAAAAGGGAACCTGAAAAAGAAAAATGTTAACTATTAGTCATATGCTTAAGAATATTTTTTTTAAATAATATATAACTTACTTACATGATCCTTAAGCTTTCTTCTTCCATATTGAATCAAAAGGGAACCTGAAAAAGAAAAATATTAACTATTAGTCATATGCAAAAGAATATTTTTTTTTAAATAATATATAACTTACTAACATGATCCTTAAGCTTTCTTCTTCCATGTTGAATCAAAAGGGAACCTGAAAAAGAAAGATGTTAACTATTATTCATATGCATAAGAACATTTTTTTAAAACAATATATAACTTACTTACATGATCTTTAAGCTTTCTTCTTCCATATTGAATCAAAATGGAACCTGAAAAAGAAAAATGTTAACTATTAGTCATATGCTTAAGAATATTTTTTTTAAATAATATATAACTTTCTAACATGATCCTTAAGCTTTCTTCTTCCATGTCGAATCAAAAGGGAACCTGAAAAAAAGAAAAATGTTAACTGTTTATTCATATGCTTAAGAACATTTTTTAAAACAATATATAACTTACTTACTTGATCCTTTAGCTTTCTTCTTCCATATTGAATCAAAAGGGAACCTGAAAAAGAAAAATTTTAACTATTAGTCATATGCTTAAGAATATTTTTTTAAAATAATATATAACTTACTTACATGATCCTTAAGCTTTCTTCTTCCATATTGAATCAAAAGGGAACCTGAAAAGAAAAATGTTAACTATTAGTCATATGCTTAAGAATATTTTTTTTAAATATATATAACTTACTAACATGATCCTTAAGCTTTCTTCTTCCATGTTGAATCAAAAGGGAACCTGAAAAAGAAAAATGTTAACTATTATTCATATGCTTAAGAACATTTTTTTTTAAACAATATATAACTAACTTACATGATCCATTAGCTTTCTTCTTCCATATTGAATCAAAAGGGAACCTGAAAAAGAAAGATGTTAACTATTATTCATATGCTTAAGAACATTTTTTTAAGACAATATATAACTTACTTACATGATCCTTAAGCTTTCTTCTTCTTTATCGAATCAAAAGGGAACTGAAAAAGAAAGAAGTTAACTATATTCATATGCTTAAGAACGTTTTTTAAAAAACAATATAACTTACTTACATGATCCTTAAGCTTTCTTCTTCCATATTGAATCAAAAGGGAACCTGAAAAAGAAAGATGTTAACTATTATTCATATGCTTAAGAACATTTTTTTTAAACAATATATAACTTACTTACATCATCCTTAAGCTTTCTTCTTCCATATTGAATCAAAAGGGAACCTGAAAAAGAAAGATGTTAACTATTATTCATATGCTTAAGAACATTTTTTTAAAACAATATATAACTTACTTAAATGATCCTTAAGCTTTCTTCTTCCATATTGAATCAAAAGGGAACCTGAAAAAGAAAAATGTTAACTATTAGTCATATGCTTAAGAATATTTTTTTTTTTTAATAATATATAACTTACTTACATGATCCCTAAGCTTTCTTCTTCTATGTTGAATCAAAAGGGAACCTGAAAAAGAAAGATGTTAACTATTAGTCATATGCTTAAGAAATATTTTTTAAAACAATATATAACTTACTTACATGATCCTTAAGCTTTCTTCTTCCATATTGAATCAAAAGGGAACCTGAAAAAGAAAAATGTTAACTATTAGTCATATGCTAAAGAATATTTTTTGTAAATAATATATAACTTACTTACATGATCCTTAAGCTTTCTTCTTCCATGTTGAATCAAAAGGGAACCTGAAAAAGAAAGATGTTAACTATTATTCATATGCTTAAGAACATTTTTTTAAAACAATATATAACTTACTTACATGATCCTTAAGCTTTCTTCTTCCATATTGAATCAAAAGGGAACCTGAAAAAGAAAGATGTTAACTATTATTCATTTGCTTAAGAACATTTTTTTTTTAAACAATATATAACTTACTTACATGATCCTAAAGCTTTCTTCTTCCATATTGAATCAAAAGGGAACCTGAAAAAGAAAAATGTTAACTATTAGTCATATGCTTAAGAATATTTTTTTTTTAATAATATATAACTTACTTACATGATCCTTAGTTTTCTTCTTCCATATTGAATCAAAAGGGAACCTGAAAAAGAAAGATGTTAACTATTATTCGTATGCTTAAGAACATTTTTTAAAAACAATATATAACTTACTTACATGATCCTTAAGCTTTGTTCTTCCATATTGAATCAAAAGGGAACCTGAAAAAGAAAGATGTTAACTATTATTCATATGCTTAAGAACATTTTTTTAAGACAATATATAACTTACTTACATGATCCTTAAGCTTTCTTCTTCCATATTGAATCAAAAGGGAACCTGAAAAAGAAAGATGTTAAATATTATTCATATGCTTAAGAACATTTTTTTTTTAAAACAATATATAACTTACTTACATAATCCTTAAGCTTTCTTCTTCCTATTGAATCAAAAGGGAACCTGAAAAAGAAAGATGTTAACTATTATTCATATGCTTAAGAACATTTTTTAAAACAATATATATCTTACTTACATGATCCTTAAGCTTTCTTCTTCCATATTGAATCAAAAGGGAACCTGAAAAAGAAAAATGTTAACTATTAGTCATATGCTTAAGAATATTTTTTTTTTAAATAATATATAACTTACTTACATGATCCTTAAGCTTTCTTCTTCCATGTTGAATCAAAAGGGAACCTGAAAAAGAAAGATGTTAACTATTAGTCATATGCTTAAGAATATTTTTTGTTAAATAATATATAACTTACTTACATGATCCTTAAGCTTTCTTCTTCCATATTGAATCAAAAGGGAACCTGAAAAAGAAAAATGTTAACTATTAGTTTTATGCTTAAGAATATTTTTCTTTAAATAATATATAACATACTAACATGATCCTTAAGCTTTCTTCTTCCATGTTGAATCAAAAGGGAACCTGAAAAAGAAAGATGTTAACTATTATTCATATGCTTAAGAACATTTTTTTAAAACAATATATAACTTACTTACATGATCCTTAAGCTTTCTTCTTCCATATTGAATCAAAAGGGAACCTGAAAAAGAAAAATGTTAACTATTAGTCATATGCTTAAGAATTTTTTTTTTAAATAATATATAACTTACTTACATGATCCTTAATCTTTCTTCTTCCATATTGAATCAAAAGGGAACCTGAAAAAGAAAAATGTTAACTATTATTTTTTTTTAAATAATATATAACTTACTAACATGATCCTTAAGCTTTCTTCTTCCATATTGAATCAAAAAGGGAACCTGAAAAAGAAAAGATGTTAACTATTATTCATATGCTTAAGAACATTTTTTTTAAAACAATATATAACTTACTTACATGATCCTTAAGCTTTCTTCTTCCATATTGAATCAAAAGGGAACCTGAAAAAGAAAAATGTTAACTATTAGGCATATGCTTAAGAATATTTTTTTTAATAATATATAACTTACTTACATGATCCTTAAGCTTTCTTCTTCCATATTGAATCAGAAGGGAACCTGAAAAAGAAAGATGTTAACTATTATTCATATGCTTAAGAACATTTTTTTTTAAACAATATATAACTTACTTACATGATCCTTAAGATTTCTTCTTCCATGTTGAATCAAAAGGGAACCTGAAAAAGAAAGATGTTAACTATTATTCATATGCTTAAGAACATTTTTTTAAAACAATATATAACTTACTTACATGATCCTTAAGCTTTCTTCTTCCATATTGAATCAAAAGGGAACCTGAAAAAGAAAAATGTTAACTATTAGTCATATGCTTAAGAATATTTTTTTTTAAATAATATATAACTTACTTACATGATCCTTAAGCTTTCTTCTTCCATATTGAATCAAAAGGGAACCTGAAAGAGAAAGATGTTAACTATTATTCATATGCTTAAGAACATTTTTTTAAAAAATATATAACTTACTTACATGATCCTTAAGCTTTGTTCTTCCATATTGAATCAAAAGGGAACCTGAAAAAAAAAGATGTTAACTATTATTCATATGCTTAAGAACATTTTTTTAAAACAATATGTAACTTACTTACATGATCCTTAAGCTTTCTTCTTCCATATTGAATCAAAAGGGAACCTGAAAAAGAAAGATGTTAACTATTATTCATATGCTTAAGAACATTTTTTTTAAAAACAATATATAACTTACTTACATGATCCTTAAGCTTTCTTCTTCCATATTGAATCAAAAGGGAACCTGAAAAAGAAAGATGTTAACTATTATTCATATGCTTAAGAACATTTTTTTAAAAACAATATGTAACTTACTTACATAATCCTTAAGCTTTCTTCTTCCATATTGAATCAAAAGGGAACCTGAAAAAGAAAGATGTTAACTATTATTCATATGCTTAAGAACATTTTTTTTAAAACAATATATAACTTACTTACATGATCCTTAAGCTTTCTTCTTCCATATTGAATCAAAAGGGAACCTGAAAAAGAAAAATGTTAACTATTAGTTATATGCTTAAGAATATTTTTTTTTAAATAAAATATAACTTACTTACATGATCCTTAAGCATTCTTCTTCCATGTTGAATCAAAAGGGAACCTGAAAAAGAAAGATGTTAACTATTAGTCATATGCTTAAGAATATTTTTTTTTAAATAATATATAACTTACTTACATGATCCTTAAGCTTTCTTCTTCCATATTGAATCAAAAGGGAACCTGAAAAAGAAAAATGTTAACTATTAGTCATATGCTTAAGAATATTTTTTTTAAATAATATATAACATACTAACATGATCCTTAAGCTTTCTTCTTCCATGTTGAATCAAAAGGGAACCTGAAAAAGAAAGATGTTAACTATTATTCATATGCTTAAGAACATTTTTTTAAAACAATATATAACTTACTTACATGATCCTTAAGCTTTCTTCTTCCATATTGAATCAAAAGGGAACCTGAAAAAGAAAAATGTTAACTATTAGTCATATGCTTAAGAATATTTTTTTAAATAATATATAACTTACTTACATGATCCTTAAGCTTTCTTCTTCCATATTGAATCAAAAGGGAACCTGAAAAAGAAAAATGTTAACTATTATTTTTTTTAAAAAATATATAACTTACTAACATGATCCTTAAGCTTTCTTCTTCCATATTGAATCAAAAGGGAACCTGAAAAAGAAAGATGTTAACTATTATTCATATGCTTAAGAACATTTTTTAAAACAATATATAACTTACTTACATGATCCTTAAGCTTTCTTCTTCCATATTGAATCAAAAGGGAACCTGAAAAAGAAAGATGTTAACTATTATTCATATGCTTAAGAACATTTTTTTAAAACAATATATAACTTACTTACATGATCCTTAAGCTTTCTTCTTCCATATTGAATCAAAAGGGAACCTGAAAAAGAAAAATGTTAACTATTAGTTATATGCTTAGAGAATATTTTTTTTTAAATAAAATATAACTTACTTACATGATCCTTAAGCATTCTTCTTCCATGTTGAATCAAAAGGGAACCTGAAAAAGAAAGATGTTAACTATTAGTCATATGCTTAAGAATATTTTTTTTTAAATAATATATAACTTACTTACATGATCCTTAAGCTTTCTTCTTCCATATTGAATCAAAAGGGAACCTGAAAAAGAAAGATGTTAACTATTATTCATATGCTTAAGAACATTTTTTTAAAACAATATATAACTTACTTACATGATCCTTAAGCTTTCTTCTTCCATATTGAATCAAAAGGGAACCTGAAAAAGAAAAATGTTAACTATTAGTTATATGCTTAAGAATATTTTTTTTTAAATAAAATATAACTTACTTACATGATCCTTAAGCATTCTTCTTCCATGTTGAATCAAAAGGGAAACCTGAAAAGAAAGATGTTAACTATTAGTCATATGCTTAAGAATATTTTTTTTAAATAATATATAACTTACTTACATGATCCTTAAGCTTTCTTCTTCCATATTGAATCAAAAGGGAACCTGAAAAAGAAAAATGTTAAACTATTAGTCATATGCTTAAGAATATTTTTTTTTAATAATATATAACTTACTTACATGATCCTTAAGCTTTCTTCTTCCATATTGAATCAAAAGGGAACCTGAAAAAGAAAAATGTTAACTATTAGGCATATACTTAAGAATTTTTTTTTTTAATAATATATAACTTACTTACATGATCCTTAAGCTTTCTTCTTCCATATTGAATCAAAAGGGAACCTGAAAAAGAAAAATGTTAACTATTAGTCATATGCTTAAGAATTTTTTTTAAAATAATATATAACATACTAACATGATCCTTAAGCTTTCTTCTTCCATGTTGAATCAAAAGGGAACCTGAAAAAGAAAGATGTTAACTATTATTCATATGCTTAAGAACATTTTTTAAAACAATATATAACTTACTTACATGATCCTTAAGCTTTCTTCTTCCATATTGAATCAAAAGGGAACCTGAAAAAGAAAAATGTTAACTATTAGTCATATGCTTAAGAATATTTTTTTTAAATAATATATAACTTACTTACATGATCCTTAATCTTTCTTCTTCCATATTGAATCAAAAGGAACCTGAAAAAGAAAGATGTTAACTATTATTCGTATGCTTAAGAACATTTTTTTAAAAACAATATATAACTTACTTACATGATCCTTAAGCTTTGTTCTTCCATATTGAATCAAAAGGGAACCTGAAAAAGAAAGATGTTAACTATTATTCATATGCTTAAGAACATTTTTTTAAGACAATATATAACTTACTTACATGATCCTTAAGCTTTCTTCTTCCATATTGAATCAAAAGGGAACCTGAAAAAGAAAGATGTTAAATATTATTCATATGCTTAAGAACATTTTTTTAAAACAATATATAACTTACTTACATAATCCTTAAGCTTTCTTCTTCCATATTGAATCAAAGGGAACCTGAAAAAGAAAGATGTTAACTATTTCATATGCTTAAGAACATTTTTTAAAACAATATATATCTTACTTACATGATCCTTAAGCTTTCTTCTTCCATATTGAATCAAAAGGGAACCTGAAAAAGAAAAATGTTAACTATTAGTCATATGCTTAAGAATATTTTTTTTAAATAATATATAACTTACTTACATGATCCTTAAGCTTTCTTCTTCCATGTTGAATCAAAAGGGAACCTGAAAAAGAAAGATGTTAACTATTAGTCATATGCTTAAGAATATTTTTTGTTAAATAATATATAACTTACTTACATGATCCTTAAGCTTTCTTCTTCCATATTGAATCAAAAGGGAACCTGAAAAGAAAAATGTTAACTATTAGTTTTTATGCTTAAGAAATTTTTTCTTTAAATAATATATAACATACTAACATGATCCTTAAGCTTTCTTCTTCCATGTTGAATCAAAAGGGAACCTGAAAAAGAAAGATGTTAACTGTTATTCATATGCTTAAGAACATTTTTTTAAACAATATATAACTTACTTACATGATCCTTAAGCTTTCTTCTTCCATATTGAATCAAAAGGGAACCTGAAAAAGAAAATGTTAACTATTAGTCATATGCTTAAGAATTTTTTTTTAAATAATATATAACTTACTTACATGATCCTTAATCTTTCTTCTTCCATATTGAATCAAAAGGCATCCTGAAAAAGAAAAATGTTAACTATTATTTTTTTTTAAATAATATATAACTTACTAACATGATCCTTAAGCTTTCTTCTTCCATATTGAATCAAAAGGGAACCTGAAAAAGAAAGATGTTAACTATTATTCATATGCTTAAGAACATTTTTTTAAAACAATATATAACTTACTTACATGATCCTTAAGCTTTCTTCTTCCATATTGAATCAAAAGGGAACCTGAAAAAGAAAAATGTTAACTATTAGGCATATGCTTAAGAATATTTTTTTTTTTTTAATAATATATAACTTACTTACATGATCCTTAAGCTTTCTTCTTCCATATTGAATCAAAAGGGAACCTGAAAAAGAAAAATTTTAGCTATTAGTCATATGCTTAAGAACATTTTTATAAGATAATATATAACTTACTTGCATGATTCTTAAGCTTTCCTCTTCCATGTTGAATCGAAAGGGAACCTGAAAAAGAAAAATGTTAACTATTAGTCATATGCTTAAGAACATTTTTTTAAATAATATATGACTTACTTACATGATCCTTAAGCTTTCTTCTTCCATATTGAATCAAAAGGGAACCTGAAAAAGAAAAAATGTTAACTATTAGTCATATGCTAAAGAATATTTTTTTTTAAATAATATATAACTTACTTACATGATCCTTAAGCTTTCTTCTTCCATGTTGAATCAAAAGGGAACCTGAAAAAGAAAGATGTTAACTATTATTTATATGCTTAAGAACATTTTTTTAAAACAATATATAACTTACTTACATGATCCTTAAGCTTTCTTCTTCCATATTGAATCAAAAGGGAACCTGAAAAAGAAAGATGTTAACTATTATTCATATGCTTAAGAACATTTTTTTTAAAACAATATATATAACTTACTTACATGATCCTTAAGCTTTCTTCTTCCATGTTGAATCAAAAGGGAACCTGAAAAAAGAAAGATGTTAACTATTATTCATATGCTTTAAGAACATTTTTTTAAAACAATATATAACTTACTTACATGATCCTTAAGCTTTCTTCTTCCATATTGAATCAAAAGGGAACCTGAAAAAGAAAAATGTTAACTATTAGTCATATGCTTAAGAATATTTTTTTTTTAAATAATATATAACTTACTTACATGATCCTTAAGCTTTCTTCTTCCATATTGAATCAAAAGGGAACCTGAAAGAGAAAGATGTTAACTATTATTCATATGCTTAAGAACATTTTTTTAAAACAATATATAACTTACTTACATGATCCTTAAGCTTTGTTCTTCCATATTGAATCAAAAGGGAACCTGAAAAAGAAAGATGTTAACTATTATTCATATGCTTAAGAACATTTTTTTTAAAACAATATGTAACTTACTTACAAGATCCTTAAGCTTTCTTCTTCCATATTGAATCAAAAGGGAACCTGAAAAGAAAGATGTTAACTATTATTTATATGCTTAAGAACATTTTTTTTAAAAACAATATATAACTTACTTACATGATCCTTAAGCTTTCTTCTTCCATATTGAATCAAAAGGGAACCTGAAAAAGAAAGATGTTAACTATTATTCATATGCTTAAGAACATTTTTTTAAAACAATATGTAACTTACTTACATAATCCTTAAGCTTTCTTCTTCCATATTGAATCTAAAGGGAACCTGAAAAAGAAAGATGTTAACTATTATTCATATGCTTAAGAACATTTTTTTAAAACAATATATAACTTACTTACATGATCCTTAAGCTTTCTTCTTCCATATTGAATCAAAAGGGAACCTGAAAAAGAAAAATGTTAACTATTAGTTATATGCTTAAGAATATTTTTTTTAAAATAAAATATAACTTACTTACATGATCCTTAAGCATTCTTCTTCCATGTTGAATCAAAAGGGAACCTGAAAAAGAAAGATGTTAACTATTAGTCATATGCTTAAGAATATTTTTTTTTAAATAATATATAACTTACTTACATGATCCTTAAGCTTTCTTCTTCCATATTGAATCAAAAGGGAACCTGAAAAAGAAAAATGTTAACTATTAGTCATATCTTAAGAATATTTTTTTTTAAATAATATATAACATACTAACATGATCCTTAAGCTTTCTTCTTCCATGTTGAATCAAAAGGGAACCTGAAAAAGAAAGATGTTAACTATTATTCATATGCTTAAGAACATTTTTTTAAAACAAATATATAACTTACTTACATGATCCTTAAGCTTTCTTCTTCCATATTGAATCAAAAGGGAACCTGAAAAAGAAAAATGTTAACTATTAGTCATATGCTTAAGAATATTTTTTTTTTAAATAATATATAACTTACTTACATGATCCTTAAGCTTTCTTCTTCCATATTGAATCAAAAGGGAACCTGAAAAAGAAAAATGTTAACTATTATTTTTTTAAATAATATATAACTTACTAACATGATCCTTAAGCTTTCTTCTTCCATATTGAATCAAAAGGGAACCTGAAAAAGAAAGATGTTAACTATTATTCATATGCTTAAGAACATTTTTTTAAAACAATATATAACTTACTTACATGATCCTTAAGCTTTCTTCTTCCATATTGAATCAAAAGGGAACCTGAAAAAGAAAGATGTTAACTATTATTCATATGCTTAAGAACATTTTTTTAAAACAATATATAACTTACTTACATGATCCTTAAGCTTTCTTCTTCCATATTGAATCAAAAGGGAACCTGAAAAAGAAAAATGTTAACTATTAGTTATATGCTTAAGAATATTTTTTTTTTAAATAAAATATAACTTACTTACATGATCCTTAAGCATTCTTCTTCCATGTTGAATCAAAAGGGAACCTGAAAAAGAAAGATGTTAACTATTAGTCGTATGCTTAAGAATATTTTTTGTTTTTTTTTTTTAAATAATATATAACTTACTTACATGATCCTTAAGCTTTCTTCTTCCATATTGAATCAAAAGGGAACCTGAAAAAGAAAGATGTTAACTATTATTCATATGCTTAAGAACATTTTTTTAAAACAATATATAACTTACTTACAAAAAAAACATGATCCTTAAGCTTTTTTCTTCCCATATTGAATCAAAAGGGAACCTGAAAAAGAAAATGTTAACTATTAGTTTATATGCTTAAGAATATTTTTTTTTAAATAAAATATAACTTACTTACATGATCCTTAAGCATTTCTTCTTCTTCCATGTTGAATCAAAAGGGAACCTGAAAAAGAAAGATGTTAACTATTAGTCATATGCTTAAGAATATTTTTTTTAAAATAATATATAACTTACTTACATGATCCTTAAGCTTTCTTCTTCCATATTGAATCAAAAGGGAACCTGAAAAAGAAAAATGTTAACTATTAGGCATATACTTAAGAATATTTTTTTTTAATAATATATAACTTACTTACATGATCCTTAAGCTTTCTTCTTCCATATTGAATCAAAAGGGAACCTGAAAAAGAAAAATGTTAACTATTAGTCATATGCTTAAGAATTTTTTTTTTAAATAATATATAACATACTAACATGATCCTTAAGCTTTCTTCTTCCATGTTGAATCAAAAGGGAACCTGAAAAAGAAAGATGTTAACTATTATTCATATGCTTAAGAACATTTTTTAAAACAATATATAACTTACTTACATGATCCTTAAGCTTTCTTCTTCCATATTGAATCAAAAGGGAACCTGAAAAAGAAAAATGTTAACTATTAGTCATATGCTTAAGAATATTTTTTTTAAATAATATATAACTTACTTACATGATCCTTAATCTTTCTTCTTCCATATTGAATCAAAAGGGAACCTGAAAAAGAAAAATGTTAACTATTATTTTTTTTTAAATAATATATAACTTACTAACATGATCCTTAAGCTTTCTTCTTCCATATTGAATCAAAAGGGAACCTGAAAAAGAAAGATGTTAACTATTATTCATATGCTTAAGAACATTTTTTTTAAAACAATATATAACTTACTTACATGATCCTTAAGCTTTCTTCTTCCATATTGAATCAAAAGGGAACCTGAAAAAGAAAAATGTTAACTATTAGGCATATGCTTAAGAAATTTTTTTTAATAATATATAACTTACTTACATGATCCTTAAGCTTTCTTCTTCCATATTGAATCAAAAGGAACCTGAAAAAGAAAAATGTTAACTATTAGTCATATGCTTAAGAAATATTTTTTTTAAATAATATATAACTTACTTACATGATCCTTAATCTTTCTTCTTCCATATTGAATCAAAAGGGAACCTGAAAAAGAAAAATGTTAACTATTATTTTTTTTAAATAATATATAACTTACTAACATGATCCTTAAGCTTTCTTCTTCCATATTGAATCAAAGGGGAACCTGAAAAAGAAAGATGTTAACTATTATTCATATGCTTAAGAACATTTTTTTAAAACAATATATAACTTACTTACATGATCCTTAAGCTTTCTTCTTCCATATTGAATCAAAAGGGAACCTGAAAAAGAAAAATGTTAACTATTAGGCATATGCTTAAGAATATTTTTTTTAATAATATATAACTTACTTACATGATCCTTAAGCTTTCTTCTTCCATATTGAATCAAAAGGGAACCTGAAAAAGAAAAATGTTAACTATTAGTCATATGCTTAAGAATATTTTTTTTAATAATATATAACTTACTTACATGATCCTTAAGCTTTCTTCTTCCATATTGAATCAAAAGGGAACCTGAAAAAGAAAAATGTTAACTATTAGGCATATGCTTAAGAATATTTTTTTTTAATAATATATAACTTACTTACATGATCCTTAAGCTTTCTTCTTCCATATTGAATCAAAAGGGAACCTGAAAAAGAAAAATATTAACTATTAGGCATATGCTTAAGAATATTTTTTTAATAATATATAACTTACTTACATGATCCTTAAGCTTTCTTCTTCCATATTGAATCAAAAGGGATCCAGAAAAAGAAAAACGTTAACTATTAGTCATATGCTTAAGAACTTTTTTTTTAAAATAATATATAGCTTACTTACATGATTCTTAATTTTTCTTCTTCCATGTTGAATCAAAAGGGAATCTGGAAAAGAAAATGTTAACTATTAGTCATATGCTTAAGAACATTTTTTTAAATAATATATGACTTACTTACATGATCCTTAAGCTTTCTTCTTCCATATTGAATCAAAAGGGATCCTGAAAAAGAAAACGTTAACTATTAGTCATATGCTTAAGAAATTTTTTTTAAAGAAAACACCACATATTATAGAAATGAAGAACCACATTCCAAATTATTAGCCCCAAAAACCCAAATTTAATTCTAACACTAAACCTAAGAAGTTAAAATAAGAAAAAATTAATACATTAAATATACTATAAAATAAATATTAGCATAAGACCTAACACCCTTACACAAAAACTTTATCTTTACGCGTAGAGTTCAATCCAAGACAAATGACTAAAGCCAATACATTAGCATTCTAATCCCCCCCCCCCAAAAAAGAAACAACTTTACTCTAGATATCTAACTACAACTAGAAATTTGAAAAAAGTGCTTATTGGTCTACAAAAGGTAAGAAAAACTGAAAACACATCCAAGTTACAGAAATTTCAACCTTTAACAGAGAAAATGTAGTCATACCAGAGGAACTCATGCCAACAAACACATCTTGGACCCCAATAATGAAGATAAATCCCACATAATTTCCTAACTAAGTCCCCGAATGTCACTAACAGATATACAAAGATTAAATCCAGATTAAATCCAATTAGAAAATTTCAGATCTAAAAAATAAAACGGAGTAAATCCCCAAACATTTTGACTTCAATCATTATATGCGCATTCGTGCATCCAGCACAAAATATTGATCCTAAAAACAAGAACATTCTCTTAATTTGACTCCCAAAAACTTCAATGCAACGCACGAAAACCTTCCCAACACGTGCAAAGACCTTTATGAGGGGCATATTTATTTCTTATACAAAACAAAATGGAATTAATAGTTTGAACAGTTATTCCTAAGAATATGATGCACACTATTATTTGACCCAAATAACAAATTTTAGGAACCAATGAAAAAAAATTATATACGAATCCTAAAAATGTAGGTCTTACATTCAACTGGAAAATAAATTCTGGGAATTTTATTTTGACCAAGTGTATTTCTGTAGCACCAGATATTAAAACATACCAACAAAGAGATTTCCCCTAAGGATCGTTCAGGTTCCCTGGAAAAAGTTGTACTAATCTACTCAATAAAGTTTCTTTGAAAATAACATAAACATTCCCTTACCTGAAATCCATGCTTTATTCACTGTATTTTAAATCCTCAAATCCGCTTCCCCGGAACACTGTCTGACACTTCACCTGTGAAAACCGTCCTGAAACTAAAATATGGCACACATTGCATCTACATAAATACTTCTTATGACGTCATATCATTTTTCATAATGACGTCATGATAGGAATAATTATTTCATCTTCTTATTATTGCAATATGTATATTTCCTTTGCTTTTTAATTTTATGTTTTGTATTAACTATCATTTCAAAACAATTTCAATTTTGAATTTGTTTTCATACTATATCGTTCTTTTATTTTCTATTCTTTCATACTATTTTCTTTCCGATTTTTTTCACCACGGTGGAAAACAAAATTTAAATATCATCCCTATTTCCCAATTTCAATATTTGATGCGGCTTTAACTTATTCAAGTTTCTCATTGATAACATATTAATTAGTAAAACTTTTTCCACAAAATAAGTTTCTCAAAGAAAAGTAAAGAACTCTACTAAACAAAAAATTAGCAAAATTAAAATCAAATAATCTACCAAGCGTGAAACTACCACAAATCAGCATCAATAAATAAATGAAACCCAAAACGAACAGAAATTACAATAAATGACCGATTCAAACTCAAAACGAGCAGAAATTAACATAAGTTGGGCTCAAAACCCCTATGCCTTCCCAAGGCCAGAACAAAATTTTGCACTTTACTGAAAAAAATATAAATGTTTTTACTTTTATAACTTTAATAAATCAAATAATATTAACATTTTGATTACTAAATATCAGTGTATGTATATTAAACTGACAATGCACATTCATTCGTATTTTGTTCAGTAAAGTGCAAATTTTGTTGGATACACTTACCCTATTTTCATTTGGTTAAATTTTAAGAGCAGAAGTAGCCCCGGAAGTCTGAACATAATACCCTCAGTCGTTCTTGGGATACTGCTGAGATGCCCTATTGGGAATTAGCGTTAACACAGTGCATTTTGATTTAATCTTAAGGCAACATTTAGTTTTTAAACATAATGGGCAAATGGGAGGGTGGGCGAGGGAGGGGGCTTAGTTGCCCTCCAATCACTTTCGACTATTAAAAAGGGCATCAGCCCTTTCTATTTGCAATCGAATGAGCCCTTTTCGAAGTTCCCACGACAACTCCTTCGATACGAAGTGCCCTGGTCTAAACAACAACAACAACAAAAAATACATTATACCCACATCGATCTTTACTATAAAAATGTCAGGCCTTCCAATCACTTTCGACTATTAAAAAGGGCACTAGGCCTTTCGATTTCCAATCGAATGAGCCCTGTTTGAAACGACAACGCTTTCTATAAGCACCTTATATGCCCCCAGGGCATAAATACAACCCGTACTCTAAAGGCTGTTAGGGTGGTTGTCATCCTCTAAGACCTAATTTCGGGAACTTTCAACTACGTTAAACAAAATGGCTATCTAAAAATTTTCATTGGATGTGTTTGGGGAAATGGTGGGCGTGAGAGTGGCGATAGTCGCTCTCCAATTACTTTCAACTATTAAAAATGGCACTAGCCCTTTCAGTTTCCAATCAAATGAGCCCTTTTGAAGTTTCTACGACAACACTTTCAATAAAAATCTTAGGTGTCCCCAGGGCATAACTTACAACCCTTGCCCTGAGGGCTGCGGAGGTATCATACTCAAATACCTAATTTCCAGAACTTCCTACTACGTTGAACAAAATGGCTATCTGAAAATTTTGATTGGATGTGTTTGGAGGAATGGTGGGCGTGAGAGGGGGGTTAGTTACCCTCCAACCACTTTCGACTATTAAAAAGGGCACCAGCCCTCTCAATTTCCAATTGAATGAGCCCCTTTTAAAGTTTTACGACAACTCTATCTATAAAAACCTTATATGCCCCCAGGGAATAACTTACAACCTTTGCCCTTTGGGCTCTGTTGGGTTTGTCATTCTTGAACGAATAATTTCCAGAACTTTCAACTAAGTTGAACAAAATGGCTATCTCTAAACTTTGATTGAATGTTTTTGGAGAAATGGTGGGCGTGAGACGGGGGTTAATCACTCTCCACTCACTTTTGACTATGAAAAAGGGCAATTTTAATTTTCGATAAATGAACCCTTTTTAAAATTTCTACAACAACTTTCTATATAAACTTTATATGCCCCCAGGGCATAACTTGCAACCCTTTCACTGAGGGCTCTGAGGGGGTTATCATCCTAAAAGACATAGTTTCAAGAACTTTCAACTACGTTGAACAAAATGTATATCTCAATTTGATTGGATGTGTTTGGGAAAATGGTGGGCTTGAGAGGGGCTCTCCAATCACTTTCAACTATTAAAAAAGGCACTATCCCTTTCAATTTCCAATTGAATGAGCCCTTTTGAAGTTTCTAGAACAACGATTTCAATAAAAACCTTATTTACCCCCAGAGCATAACTTACAACCCTTGCCTTGAGGGCTGTGGGGGGAGGGGTTGTCATCCCTAAAAACCTAATTTCCAAAACTTTCAACTACGTTGAACAAAATGGCTATCTAAAAATTTTGATTGGATGTGTTTTGGGGAAAAGATGGGCGTTGAAGGGGTGTTAGTTGCCTGCCAATCACTTTCGACTATTAAAAAGGGCACTAGCCATTTCAATTTCCAATCGAATGAGCCCTTTTTGCAGTTTCTACGACAATGCTTTCTATAAAAACCTTATATTCCCCCAGGGCATAACTTACAACCCTTGCCCTGAGGGCTGTGGGGGAGTGTCCTCCTCAAAAACATAATTTCTATCTGGAAATCAACAACGCTGAACGAAATGGCTATCTAAAAATTTTGATTGGATGTGTTTGTGGAAAAGGTGGGCGTGAGAGGGGGGTTAGTTGCCCTCAAATCAATTTCGACTATTAAAAAGGGCACTACACCTTTGAATTTCCAATCGAATGAGCCCTTTTTCAAGTTTTTACGGCAAAGATTTCAATAAAAACCTATATGCCCCCAGGGCATAACTTATAACCCTTGCCCTGTAGACTGTGGAGGGAATGTCCTGCTTTATAGTATAATTTACTGACCTTTAAACTGCGTGGAACAAAATGGCTATATCAAAACTTTGATTGGATGTGTTTGGGGAAATGGTGGACGTGGAAGGGGTGTTAGCTGCCTTACAATTACTTTCAACTATTAAAAAGGGCACTAGCCATTTCAATTTCTAATTGAATGAGCCCTTTTTGAAGTTTCTACGACAGTGTGTTGTATAAAAAACCTTATATGCCCCCAGGGCATAACTTACAACCCTTGCCCTGAGGGCTTTCAGGGGGGTTGTCATCCTTAAAGACCTAATTTACAGAACTTAAAACTACGTTGAATAAAATGGCAATCTCAAAATTTTGATTGGATGTGTTTGGGGAAAAGGTGGGTGTCAGAGGGGGCTTAGTTGCCCTCCGATCACTTTCGACTATTAAAATGGGCACTAGCCCTTTGAATTTCCAATCGAATGAGACTTTTTTGAAGTTTCTACGACAACGCCTTCTATAAAAACCTTATATGCCCCCAGGGCATAATTTACAACCCTTGCCCTGAAGGCTGTGGGGGAGTGTCCTCCTCAAAAACATGTTTTTTTTATCTGGAAATCAACTACGCTGAACAAAATGGCTATCTTAAAATTTGGATTGTATGTGTTTTGGGAAATGGTGGGCGTGGAATTGGGGTCCACTCCAATTTCCAATTGAATGAGCCCTTTTCGAAGTTTCTACGACAACTTCTTCGATACGAAGTGCCCTGCTCTAAAGGAAAAAAAATAATAAATAAAATATTGTGCCAACATCATTCTTATATGCCCTCAGGGTATAACTTAAAACCCTTGCCCCGAGGGTTCTGGGGAAGTGTCCCCCTCAAAAACATATTTTCTATCTGGAAATCAACTACGCTGAACAAAATGGATATCTCAATATTTTGATCGGATATATTTGGGGGAATGATGGGCGTGAGGGGGGGGGGCTAGTTGCCCTCCAATCAATTTTGACTATTAAAAAGGGCACTAGCCACTCCAATTTCCAATCGAATGAGCCCTTTACGAAGTATCTAAATTTTCTACCAATTAAATAATGCCTAAATTTGTCCAAGTGGTAGATAATAGATAGTAATTCTAAGTTTGTGGCGGAATAACTACTTTCGCCTTTTGATAAAGTTTTACTTGAATAGCATATAACTTTTTTCTATTTGTTTAGGTGTTCCCTGTAGAGGGTTAGGGTTTTCTACTGGGATTGTTTGCGAAAGGATAGCGCCTATGCCCTTTGAGCTAGCATCAGTGGTAACGATGAATTTTCCGTTTTCGAAATCAGGGAGTGACAAAATTGGTTCAGAAGTGAGTGCCTTTTTGAGACGGTCTAGGGAAGTTTGAGCTTCCTGGGACCAGGTAACATTATGGGAGTTCCCTTTAGTTAATTCCGTGAGGGGTTTCGCAATTTGGGCATAATTGCGTACGAATTTTCTAAAGTAGCCAGTAAGTCCTAAAATTCCCCTTAATTCTTTCATAGTTCTGGGGGGCTTGAGGTTTTCAACACATCTTATTTTATCAGGGTCTGGGGATATCTCTCCCTGGGTTTACTACTACTCCTAAAAATTTAATTTTGGATTGAAATAAATTTACTTTCTCAGGCCGGCATTTTAAATTGCCTTGCCTGAACTTCTCGAACACCTTAGCTAAAGTTGCTAAGTGTTGCTCAGTGTTTTCCCCCACGCATATAATATCATCAACAAAATGAATTATATTCCTTAATCCTCTCAACAGGTGCAATAGGGGTCTACATAATGCGCTTGAACTTGTTTTAAGCCCAAATGGTACCCTTAAGTATTCATAAGATCCATATTCGGATGCTGAAAATGCAGTTTTATGGACATCCTTTTCGGCTATTTTCACTTGGTGGTAGCCTTGGGTAAGGTCCAAAGAAGTAAAAAATTTTGTTTTTGCTTGAAATTGAGTCAAGAATTTCATCTATTCTTGGTAGAGGAAATTTATCGCTAACTATTTGTTTTGTTGAGAGCCCTATAATCTACAACGAGCCTAAAATCTCCATTCTTTTTTGGTACCAAGATTACTGGTGCACTATACGGACTTATACTTGGGCGTATGATTTCGTTTCTTTCTAATTCATGGATTTTATTTTTTAACCACTCTTTGTGCTTATATGGCACACGATATGGCTGTTTTGCTACGGGATTACCAGTCGTTAAAATTGAATGCTGATAAAATGGAATCAGACCGATATCATTTTCAGATGCAGAAAATACATCCTTAAAATTCCATAATAATTCGCATAATTTTTTTTTAAGTTCCATATCCGTAATATGATCCATTTTAAATTTGTTTAAAAATTGCGATTTAGTCAAAGGATATTCGTTATTTGAAGTTTTAATACCGTTAACTAGGTTTCTTTTAGAAATTTCCCATTTATTTAAATCATTTTCTGTTAAAACCTCGATTTGGACTAAACACGTCCCCTTTTTAATTGTAATTGTATCATTTTCATGGCTATTGGTTACCCAAATAAAACCTTCCCCTTTGTCATAAGATATAATTTGTTCCTCGCATGACAGATTTTCGGGTATTTCAGACGGTGTCGCAAACCATATTTCTGATTTGCTAATTATTGGCTCGATCATTTGTGATATTTGAATTTTTTGCATCGTTTTGGGAGGGACTTTTGTTTTCCTTATCGCAAATCCGTAATATTTCTCTTCATTTTCATTGTTTATTAGATTCATGCTGGCGCTATGCTGCGCCATTGCGGCATCTTGTGGCGTCACGTTGGGTTTTACTACTATGTTTTTCCACAATTCCACTATTTTCTTAATTTCATTTGATCTGTACTGTCGCATATCTCCTATTTTTACTTTCGCAGATTCAATGCTGTTATTATTTAAATTTACTTCATTTCTGCGATATCTTTCAGGATAATTGAATAAATTTCCAATTATGCCCTGTCTTTGCGAGACATGAGGTTCAAAATACTTCGACATTATACCATTAGAAATTTTGTTTACTGTTATGTTATCTTCGTAACCTCTGTTACGATTTCTTAAGGTAGAAACTTTTTCCTCCACCTTAGCTGGGTAGACCAACCTCTCGTTGGCTACGTCTAATAGTATTCTATTAGACCTTAGAAAATTTGCCCCTATAATAGCATCATATGGGAGATTATCGCATATAATAAAATTTGTCATGAAGGTTCTGTTGTCTCTTTTTACGTTTAGGCAAATTGACCCTTTTGCATTTAATTTATGGCCTGTAACACTTGTTAAATTGGGATTATTAGGGTTCTTTTGTCGCCTAATGTGCAGAGGCAACGTATTAAATACGCAAGAGTTTATGATATTTACAGTAGCTCCACTGTCAACTAAGGCCGTAAAGTAAACGTTTTCCACACAAAAATCATTAAATATAGGTAACTTGTTAATAACATCACTACAAGAAGGCACTAGTATTGTTTTGGACCTATTAAATATCCCTGGCACCCTCGGGGTCCAACTTATGTTTCTGAGGGGCCTGAAGCGTTTCCCTGAGAATTTATTTCATTTGTCGGTGCCTGTAATAGATATTCAGACGTATTAGGTTCCGTAGGCATATTTAAATGATTTACGTCTGCCTGTCTTTGCCATGTATTATTATGGTAGCGCGGATGTCTCGTGTCAGTGCCATTTGCTGGCGTTGACTGCCAGTGCCGTTGGGTTGTAAAATTTTCATTTCTCATCGGCAAATCTTCATGATTTCTATATTGTATTCTCGCATTATATTGACCTTGGCGAGTATTTGGGTTTTCAAACCGGTAATTAATTTGCCTGTTGGGGAAAGGGCTATACAAATTTGGTTGGTACGCATTATAAGGTACTGATTGGCGCAATCCCCCCTGGCTATAGCCTATTGCACGACCGGTGCTAAAATTTGTTCTTCTGAACAAATAGTTACCGTAATTTTGCGTATTACCGACAGCATTTCTTGGTATGGGATTGGTGACGTAGTGGCACTCTCTTGCTATGTGGCCAACACGATTGCAGTTATAGCACCTTATTATTGTAGGGTTAATGGGCTGAAAACGTACTGTTTTCTGCCTAGCGGGTTCTGGCGTTTTGTTTCTTTGTGCTACTGGGGAGTTATCCCTTGAAAAGAAATTGGGGGATGCTTGATCGCCCTTGAAGATTGGGTTCGCGTTTGAGTCGCCTAAGCTATTTATTTTTGCATTACTATGATTAGCAACCATTTTATCAACTTCGATTAATCGTTCTACCTCTTGGACTGCAAGATCCAACGTCTGAATATTCTTGGATATTACTACTCTATATAGTTTTGGGGGTAGCCCTTGCAAAAAGGTATTTAGTATGACTTTTTCATACAGTTGCCCCGAACCACTTCCGTATTTTGCTTCTACAGAAATGCGTATATTATCCAGATATTCCCTTATATTTTGTGAAAAATCAAAGTTCACTACTCCATGTTTTAATTTATTTATTGAACTGGTTTCTATAAATCTCTCTTTGAATGCTTTTAACAAGTCATCAACCGTATTTATTGGCAAGTTGGCGTTATTTCCTATGGTATGTTCGACCTGTTTTAGAAAGGTTAAGGCCTGGCCTCTTAATCGTAGAAGCAGCATGTCTTTTAATGCTCCAACGTCTGTTTTTGTTAATTGGACAAACTGGGTCAATTGGATATTAAATTCGTCAATATCTGATTGACCATTGTATTCCGGGATAGATTTTGCAATCTCTATATTTTTGGCGACTAACTTTTGCACTATTAATAACTCACTGATTTCTTCCATCTTTTTTTTTTGCGTTTATATCAACTTAAAATTTTACTTAACCTATTTTGGGGACTCTATTATCTCCTATGAGATATTCTAAAGGGTTTCCCTGTAGTAGCTTAGCGGTTATAGGCCTAATCAATTTTCTTATATGTCTGTATCTCTCCGAAAATCAAATCTGAATTACAAAGTTTAAATGGCGTAACTAGTTCGCAGTTTTCCTCCAATTTCCGACACGCGCCATTTGTACCATTGAAGTTGTATTTGTGGTAATAGAAAAGATTTGCTCGTGGCGATAGAGATTTCTCCTATAGCGCCACTTATAGCGATGGAGATTGTGTCAACTAGGCTAGCACCGCTCTCAAGTAATGAGAGAAAATTGAATATGTAGACATACAAATGTGGCTTCTTCTTTCTTGAGCTATCTGGAGATCAGATTCCTTTGGGAGCATTTACCATGGAGACTGGCGAACTAGTTACCTATTATCGGACTAGACTCAGACATATAAGAGAAACAAACACATATAAAAAGACAATAGATTTATTGAACTTACATGCTTAGTTGTACAGCAACGGGTCACTTCAATGACAATAAAAATGGTGTCCGAGATTATTTGCGGTACTAATCGCTTCAAATCTGGATAGAGATTCCCATTAAAAAGGCACATTTGCCCCACTCCCAAACGCAGTTCTTTCGTCCTGCGCTCTAGGGACTGTCTGCCATTGGCTTACGTGGCCCAAGGACGCGCACCCTCGTCCAATAATACGTCTTAAATATTTTTGATGATTTAGGCGTTCACACGGTTCTTTGCCTTTTAAACTTCCTTGGAAATTTTATGCATTGCATTTTCTTGCTACAATTATCTTAGCGAAATTCGAACGACTCGCGCCGTTGTCTGACTGAAGCTAGAAATGCAATTTCTTTTTTTGCTGATTAAGGACTTTTCATTTTTGCAACTAGATTTAGCTTAATTATAAGAAATCGGAATTATCTTTAGAAAGGAACTTTATTTTGGTATTTTAAATACATCGTGTTTTACTCCCGGTACACGACAACTCCTTCGATACAAAATGCCCGGGTATGGAGAGAAAAAAAAAATAAAACAATACATTTTGCCAACATCGTTCTTTACTTAGGCAGCGCTATTGCGCTGCCTATGATAAGGTTTTTAATTAAGACAAGAGGGCATGTCTGATCCTGGATTTCCTGAATACGCTGCTAAATGTGCACTGAGGTTTTTGAAAACAGGGCCACCGCGTGAAATTTATGCAAAGCCAGCCCCACCCACCCCCTAGCACCCTTGTATACAAACCTAACCCCTAATATTCTCCCACTAAGAAAACCGTCAATACAAAAATTAAAAACGAACCTTAAAACCCACGCAAAATAGTTAAGCATAATATATGAACACGAACCTCACACACAAAAACACGAAACCAAATTAAAAAAAAAAAAATGAAACCCAATACAATTCAAAACTCAAAAATATAATACAGAAATTATAATAAATAGCCGAGTCAAACTAAAAACGAGCAAAAATTAACATGAGTAGGGCTGATAACCCCCATGCCTTCTTCCGACCAGAAAATAATTTGCACTTAAACAAATACATAAAAATAAACATATGCATAAATAATGCATCAATAAATAAACAAAAATGTAAATAAATAAGCAAAATAGCTACACTTTAAATGTTTTCACTTTTTTAATTTAATAAATAAATAAAAAAAAATAAACTGACAATCTACGGTCATACGCTTTTTTTCAGTAAAGTACAAATTATTTTCAGGTCTTGAGAAGGCATGGGGGTTATCAGCCCGACTTATTCTAATTTTTGCTCCTTTTTGGTTTGACCCGGCCTATAATGTTATTTTCGTTATTTTATTGTGTATTAATGTTATTTCGGTTCATTTTGAGTTCCACTTATTTATTGATTGTGATTTGGGGTAGTTTTACCTTTGGACGATTACTTGACTTTATTTCTGCTCATTTTAGGCTGAGCTCTTCACTGTTCTCTGAAAAGCTTGTTTTACGGAAGAATTGTTTTAAATTAATTAAGAAAAGAGGGCATGTTTGATTCTGGATTACCTGAATGCGCTGCTAGTTGTGCGCTTGGATTTGTAAAAACAGCGTAACCGCGTGAAGGTTGTGCACAGCCAGCTCAGTACATCCTCTAGCGTCAAACCCAACCACTTAAAATCCTCCCACTAGCAGCACACGCAAAATTAAACACTTCCCTAGAAAACTTAGACTCCATATATAATATTTACTTGCTCATCTCCTCTGCCAAAAAAAGAAAAAGAAAATAAAAACATAGTTTCCAATCCCAACCAAGGATATTAAAACCGAATTAACAAGAATCGTTTCACTCTTACAGCAAACAAATTATATATATAAATAAATACCTTCACTTCCATATACAAATTTCAGCCCGTCACAAAAAAAGTTAAGCCTTATACAGAAGCTCAAAACAAACATACACAAATAAGACCTTCCTAGTATAAAAATTTAAATGCTCAAACAAGTTAAACATTATACACAAAACCTTCAAACTCTGAAAAAACTTCAAATCTAACTTAAAATATTTTAACTTTCCATGTAGATACAAAAATGTAACAAATGCAAGCTTTACCAAATACAAAAAAACACAAATTATGGTTGTGTTCTTTCGCCATTTCTTATTCGCGCTTTTTAACCCTCTATGACAGCAAATCAAAGTTTTAGGATACCCATCTAACTCTCAGTGGCCCCCACCTTACTAATATTCTCCCACTAACAAAAACCGTCAATACAAAAATTAAAAACGAACCTTAACATGAAATCATAAACCCACACAAAATAGTTAAACATAATATATGAACACGAACCTCGCACACAAAAAACACGAAACCAAATTTAAAAAAACGAAACCCAATACAATTCAAAACTTTAAAATATAATACAGAAATTAAAATAAATAGCCGAGTCGAACTAAAAACGAGTAAAACTTAACATGAATAGGGCTGATAACCCCCATGCCTTCTTCAGACCAGAAAATAATTTGCACTTAAACAAATACATAAAAAATACACATATGCATGAATAATCCATCAATAAATAAACAAAAATGTACATAAATAAGCAGAATAGCTACACTTTAAATGTTTTCACTTGTTGACTTTAATAAATAAAAAAAAAATATTAAAACTTTAAGAAATGAATATGAATATATGTAAATTAAACTGACAATCTACGGTCATACTTTTTTTCAGTAAAGTGCAAATTATCTTCTGGTCTTGAGAAGGCATGGGGGTTATCAGCCCGACTCATTCTAATTTTTGCTCGTTTTTGGTTTGACTCGGCCTATTATGTTATTTTCGGTTCGTTTTGAGTTCCAGTTATTTATTGATTGTGATTTGTGGTAGTTTTACCCTTGGAAGATAACTTGACTTTATTTCTGCTCATTTTTGGCTCAATTGAACTCTTAACTGTTCTTTGAAAAGCTTGTTTTACGAAAGAATTCTTTTAAATTAATTAAGAAAAGGGGGCATGTTTGATTCTGGATTACTGAAGTCGCTGCTAGTTGTGCACTTGGATTTGTAAAAACAGGGTAACCGCGCGAAGATTGTTAACAGCCAGCTCAGTACATCCTCTAGCACCAAACTCGACCACCTAAAATCCTCCCACTAGCAGCACATGTCAAATTAAACACTTCCCTAGAAAACTTAGACTCCATATATAATATTTACTTACTCATCTCCACTGCCCCCCCCCCCAAAAAAAAAATGAAAATAAAATATAGTTTCCAATCCCAACCAAGGAAATTAAAACCGAATTAACAAGAATCGTTTTAACAAGAATCGTTTTACTCTGACAGCTAAAAATTTATATCTAAATGAAAATCTTCACTTCCACATACAAATTTCAGCCCGGCACAAAAAAAAGTTAAGCCATATACAGAAGCTAATAAAACCTGCTAAGAAGCAAACATACACAAATAAAACCTTCCTAGTATAAAAAATTTAAATGCTAAAACAAGTTAAACATTATACACAAAACCTTCAAACACTGACTAAACTTCAGATCTAACTTAGAATATTTTAACCTTCCATGTAGATACGAAAATGTAACAAATTTACATTTTTTAACAAAATTACAAAGGTTACGTGGGAGGATCTTTCCATGGAGGGAGTTTTCATGGGGGAAGGGACATTGCTATGAAGGGGGCACCAAATTTCCATGCATTATTAAAAAAAAAAACAATCAGAAATTAAATACCAAAAAAAGTTTTTCAGCTGAAATGAAGGAGCAACATCAAAACTTAAAACGAACAGAAATTATTACGTATACGATTGGGTTCGCCCCCTAGTCAATACCTCGCTCTTTACGGTAAAGATTTTTTAGTACTTTCATAAGAGCTATTTATTCTAATTAACGGCCTTTGTGATTAGGGGGTCATTTTTAAAGATTGAAACAAAAGTCGAACTTTAGCATTAAGAGCGAGGTATTGACTAGGGGGCGAACCCCCTAATGTACGTATTAAAGATATATGAATATACCGTAGAAATTTGTTACGTAAGTTAATTCGTAAGTTACGTATATCTTTTACTAATAACGTTAAACGTTCATAAATAAAATTAAACAACTTTCGAGAAAGCCATTTACCCAAAAAAAGTAAAATTAATTAGCCAAATACAAAAAAAAAAAAAAACACAAACTATGTTTGTGTTTTTTCGCCATTTCTTCTTCGCACTTTTTAACCCTCTATGACAGCGAATCAAAGTCTTGAGATACCCATCTTACTCACAATGGTTTTCAAACAGTTCGTGGTAACGAACTGTGAGTAAGGAGCGACCCGGCTCAATGGTAACCGAAACTCTAGAAAACGGTATTTTGATACAAATAGATACATCAAAAGAATCACATTTTAATGCTGATTTCAAATATATAAGTTTCATCAAGTTTAATCCTACCCATCAAAAGTTAGGCGCCTGAGAAAATTTGGCTGATTTTCGAAAAAGGGGGGAAAGACCCCCTAAAAGTTATAGAACCTTAATGAAAATCACACCATCATATTCCGCGCATCAGAGAACCCTACTGTAGAGGTTTCAAGCTCCCATCTACAAAAATGTGGAATTTTGCATTTTTTGCCAGAAGAAAGATCACGGGTGCGTGTTTATTTGTTTGTTTGTTTTTTTGTTTTTTTTTCCCAGGGGTGATCGTATCGAACAAGTTGTCCTAGAATATCGTGGAAGGGCTCATTGGAATGGAAATTGAAAGTTCTAGTGCCCTTTTTAAGTGACCAAAAAAAATGGAGGGCAACTAGGCCCCCTCCCACGCTCATTTTTTTCCCAAAGTCACCTGATCAAAATTTTGAGATAGCCATTTTGTTCAGCATGTTCGAAAATATTATAAGTATGTCTTTTAGGATGACTTAATCCCCCGAACTTCCCGGGGGGAGGGCTGAAAGTTATGAACTTTACCCAATGTTAACATATAGTATTGGTTATTTGGAAGTATACAGACGTTTTTCAGGGGAGATTTTTCCTGGTAGTGGGGGGGGTCAGGGGTTATGTGGGAGGATCTTTCCATGAAGGAAGTTTTCATGGGGGAAGGGACATTGCTATGAAGGGGACGCCGGACTTCCCAGCATTATTTAAAAAAAGATCATAAATTTAATATAAAAAAACAAGTATTTCAACTGCAACAGCAGCAACATCGAAACTTTAAACGAACAGAAAATATTACATATATAATTGGGTTCACACCCGTAGTCAATGCCTCGCTCTTTAAGCCAAAGATTTTTTAGTACTTTCATAAGAGCTATTTATTCTAATCAACGGCCTTTGTGATTTAGCGGTCATTTCTAAAGAATTGGAACAAAATTTGAACTTTCGCTTAAAGAGCAAGGTATTGACTAGGGGGCGAAACCCCTAATAAATGTATTAAAAATATATGAATATAGAAGTTCGTTACGTAAGTTAATTCGTAAGTTACGTATATTTATTACTAATAAAAACGTTCGTAAATAAAATTAAACAAGGTTCGAGAAAGCCATTTAACTAAATAAAAGTAAATTAATATGAAAATTTTGTTTTAATTATTCATGTACGGTGAACCAAGATCAAAACCTGCATTTATTCAAAAACGTTCAAAAATTAAATAAAAAAAACAAGTTTTTTAAACTGAAAGTAAGGAGCGACATTAAAACTTAAAACGAACAGAAATTATTCTGTATATGAAAGAGACTGTCCCCTCCTCAACGCCTCGCTCTTTACGCTAAAGTTTGACTCTGTCTCACAACTTTATTTTTTAAAACAATAAAAAACTTTAGCGTAAAGAGCGAGGCGTTGAGGAGGGGACAGTCTCTTTCATATACAGAATAATTTCTGTTCGTTTTAAGTTTTAATGTCGCTCCTTACTTTCAGTTTAAAAAACTTGTTTTTTTTATTTAATCTTACGAAAAAAGACTAAAACTCCAAGTATTAAAATCTAAGCTCTTGGATTCAATCAAGAAAACTAAAATTGACAAACAAAACATGTTTTACGCCGACAGCGAAATATTTTAATCTAAATGCAAAAATTAACTTTTTTGCATTTCAGCCCCCACAGCAAAAATTCAGCCCCGTAAAAATCTTAAAACCAACGAGCACACCTGAACACATCCTATAACCCAAAGTTAAATGCAAAATACACTATTTAAACCCTATAGACAAAAGCTAGCATAAATTTAAATCTAAAGAAAATAAACTTTAATTCCCCATTTATAAACACAAATCTAACACTTTATCTAAAAAACACAAAAAAAAACACAAAAAAAGTAAACGCAAACTGTCAATACTAAAAAACCAAAAGCGAAACTTAATGTGAAGCCATAAGCCCAAAGACAATAATTTAAACATCATGAACTCGAACCTCACACACAAAAACACGAACCCTAATTTCAAAATTCAAATCCAATACAATACAAAATTATGATAAGAGGTGGGGCTTCGTGATGTTCTTGTTCAATCATTATTAATTACCGTCTGACGGGGAACGGCCCATTTAGGCATGTATTTTTAAAATTCAAAACATTGGTTCACAAGGTTGTTCTGTAGTAGCGCAGTGGGTTGGACCTTAGCTTGGTAATACCTGACCCATAGATCGAACCATACTGTAGCAACACACTGCAGGGCCGACACAGGGATCTTATTAGTCAATAAGTGTCGGTAATCTGATTACTTACTTAGTTCATAACCTCCTAGAAGACTAGGGGTGACTTACAATCAAGTTATCCATCTATTGAGTAGTGTCTTCACTTGGTGCCAAGGTAAATAATGTAAAAAAAAAAATACCATTTTGGGCTTACAAAATAGTCAACATTCATGTAACTCCTTTTTTCCACTATGGGCTTAGGTGTAGCAAAGAGCCGCTACTTTAAATGCTATAAATGTACATCCAAAAAAATTTGGTGTTTACCCCAATGAATCGAGATCGTTTTAGTTTAGTCAAAGTGTAGTCATAATTTGTCTAATATCAAAGGATGTTGGTTGAGAGGCCATATCCTGGGAGAGGGGTTACAAGATTTGACCCCCCCCCCCCCCTACCTCCTCCCCTGGAAGTTTTGTCCGACAGGTAAGAACGTATCAAAATGCATATAAACATATGCATTTATGTGTTTCTTAAAGTGTTTTGACCCCCCCCCCCCGCCCCGCCCCCCCCCCCGAATACTTCCTGGATACGTCCTTGGCGGTTTTTACTGCAGATATCAATATAAAGTATAATATTTTAATCATCTTTCATTAGTAAGAAATATCAAACAAAATCTAGGAGATAGGAAGTGTCAAATACATTTGGACACTTTTAATGTCATGAATCTCAAATGTATTAATTGCACAGAATTTTATAAACTTTATAAAATAATTTATAAAATAAAATAATAAAATAATAATAAAATAATTAAATTATTAATAAAATAATTAATTTATAAAATTAATTGCACAGAATTTTATAAACTTTCTATTCGGATAAGACATACCATGTCCCGCGCATTTAAATTCAACTCCCGACTATAATTAAAAATAACTTTTTCGGCTCTAACGAATATTTTTTTATATACACACTTCAAACTTTTCTGAATATTTTGAATGTTGTGAACTCTTTTACTCAAACTCGTAAAAATTTAAAATTGAATTGAATGTATTTTCCCCTTTTTACCATTTGTAAAACATGGTTTTTTTAAAGTTCTTTTTTTATAAAGTATTTATTTAACTTTTTGGCCTTAAATTCTTAAAAAACAAAGAAAAAAATAGTTAATGATTTCGATCCATTGACCTCTAGGTCATACGCCCAGCGCGCTTCCGCTGCGCCAAGCCCTTCTTGATAAGCACTAAGAAACATATGTTCGATTATGTTTCTTCTAAAGTCATAGACTGAACTGTAGGATAATTAAGTATTTTTGAGATTCAAATATATCAGAATATTAAAATGTAAGTAAGTAATTTTTATTGCCGAACATTTACATGGAATTAGGTAAATTTCACATGGGATGTTAGGTAAAGCAAAGGTGTATACAAATTTTGAGCCAAATCGGATTAGAGGAAGGGGTCAAAATAAGCATCTCAAATTTTGAGACGTGGTCAAATTTTGTCAAAACGTGGTAATAACTAATTATTTTATAACCGCAGAACAGAAACTACTAATGGGTGGGGCCTATTTTTTTTAATTCGGTGACATGGAACAATTTTCAGTCAGAAAAATTACTTATCATTAATTACGATCGCAGCGCGGAATGCAGCCGATGAAAAGGGAAGTTTCAGGTATTAGCCATGTGCTAAACCTAATTTTTTTTTTTTTTCAAATAATTTGTTACTTATATGCTCGAAGTTGAAGTTTCTTCCTCTGCGTTCACTTAAAAGAGACCCTGAAAAGGAAATTTTAAATATTTACTAAACCCTGAAGTTTTTTTTTCAAATAATTCATAACTTACTTACTTGAAACAGAAGTTCCTTCCTCCATGTTGAATCAAAAGAGGACCTGAAAAGGGAAATATCCAATATGATTCTTGAATTTGTTGTTGAACTTGTATCTGACTAGTACCTTTCTCTTCTCGGAACCGTAAAAAACTGAAGTGACGCCAGCATTACTTCTGTATTATGGCTTTCTTTTCAATATGACGTCATCCTATCTTATAAACGCATCGTGTAGAGAGCATGACGTCATCTTTTTTCTGTCAAATAGTGGTTGTAATTTAGTTAGTGATATCTTTTTTGAATATGACGTCATCCAATTCTGTATATCAATCATGCAGATAGTAGCCCTACGCGACTCAAAATAAATCTGCTCTCTTGCTCCGGAAGTTTCTTCCACAATGTCGATACAAAGAAAAATTAAAAACAAGAAATATCAATTATTAACGCTTCAAAAGAGGCAAGAAAAGTTGATTATTTTTGTTATGTCAGATAGGTTACCACTAGCTGAGAGAAGGAAGTATCTGGGAGGGGTTAGGCAAGCTTCTGGTCCTTACTTCTGTCCCATGTGCGGGAAAGAGGAAGAGTTGGTTCATTTTGTGGGGAAGTGTAGCGAATTAATAGATTTAAGGAAAGAATTGTTTTGGGGTTGAGGCTTGGGAGAGAGATTAGATAATAAATTTATTAGCAAGGAAAGATATGGGAGGTATAAAGAGATTCGGAAGGTTCCTGACGATGGGTATAGAGCATAGAGAAAGGTTTTTTGAAGATTAGGGGTGAGGGTGATATTTCACTAGCCTAGATTATAGTTTTGTGCCAATTTATGTCTGTATGAAAGGTTTATCGAATGCACTAGGTTTATCGAATAGCCTAGGGTCAGATATTTGCTTGAAAGTCGTTCTTTACTCCATAACTAGATATAAAAAAGTGTTTGCAACTGAAAGTAAGGAGCAGCATGAAAACTTAAAACGAACAGAAATTATTAGGTATATGAGGGGGGTCACTCAATACCTCGCTCTTCACACTGAAGTTTTGTAGTAGTTTTAAAAAAAGCTTCCTATTGTTCAAATTAAACAGCTCTTGTATTTCTGGAGTCGTTCTTAAAGAAATGGGACATAAAGTCAAATTTAGCGTAAAGAGCGAGGTATCAAACTACCTCGATTGTGATAATTGACGATTGTGATGATTTTAGAAGACGATTATGGCAGTTTTATGGATGTCTACATAAACCAGATGTGAAAGGACTTGTTGAAGTGTGTATGACCCTACTTAATGTAACGTAACTTAACCCCTTTACACAGAAAAATTACGTGTGTAGTATGAAAGCCGCTTATATTGCTCTTTCATCAGAGCACCTTGAGGTGCTTTCTTTATGCTTATGTACATGTTTGTATGCTAAGTATATATGTTTTTTTATTTGTACCCCCCCCCTTGTAAAATAGAACATAGATGAGTAATATAAAAAGACAACAAAAGAAAAAAACACTGGGAAAAAACTAATTAATGGCATGACAAAGACTTAACTACCATTAAGTGGCTTTCACACTGCGTACGTAGTATTCTATGCTTAGTAGTTTAGTTACGTTAAGCATAACCCTTCACACTTACACAAGTCATCAATCATCATCTAAAATCATCACTATTAAATACAAGCCATTCAAAATAAAAAGTGAGGATGGAGGTGGATATTGAAGCTCCGACGATGATCTTATGTGATGAAATGAAGGCATGATGGCCTTCAAGGAAAAAATTATTAATTTATTCTACAGTTTATTAATTGCTCTTCCAGGAATTTTTTTTAGTTGCAACTATTTGGGCTTTTCTATAATGTAACATAAGCTTACGTGACCTTAAATTTTATTTAGAGGTCAGTCTACTTGGTACTGCCTACGTTATGGGCAAAATTTCCTCCATAAGATTACATGATGTAACGTAAACTTCAAAAGTTATAGTGCTGCGAAAGGTTGTACAGCGTAGTTTGAAAGCACCATTATAACAAAATTAACAACTATGTAAAACTGAACAACGTCAGGCAGCGTATGCTAATTCATATTGATCAAGCTGCATAAACAACATATGCGGTAAAAGACAAAAACACAGTGATTACGAGAGCGGACAAGGAAACACAGTTGTAATTATGAATTCTGCAAATTATGAAACAAAAGTTAAACACCCTATTAATGGATAAAAATATTTACAAAGAAATAAAAATTGATCCCACGGACAAATACACACAGCAGTTGAGAAAAGAACTAGGAATTTTAAAAGATAGTGGACTAATTACCCCTCAAATGTGCAGAAAATTTTACCCCAAAAGTTGTTCAGCCCCAAAGTTTTATGGTCTGCCTAAAATCCATAAGAAAGATATTCCGTGAGGCCTATTGTAGCATGCTATAGTTCTCGAGCTACGGGTATAGGAAGTTTCTTAGCCACCATTTTTAAGCCTCTTTTAAGCACACAGAAATCCTATATAAAAAACTCCATAGATCTTGTTGAGAAGTTAAAAAATCAAAGTACAACAGAAAAAACTATTTTATCTAGTTTTGTTGGAGTTTCTATGTACACTTCATGCGATGTCCATAAATGTGAGCAGCCCTTACAAAGAAAATTAGAGAAAAATTCAGCTTGGTCGGATTACAAAACTTTGGAAATTGGAACGATAATGACCCTTGTTCGTCTTTGCAACAATTTCTCCTCGTATTTTAAATTCCGAAAAAAACATCTCTTTCAAATCATGGGCCTATCCATGGGCACTGTCTTGTCTCCTTATTTGGCAAATTTTCACATGGATTTCATAGAACAGTCTGCTTTGAATAGTTTCCGCTTAAAACACTATCTGGTTTCGTTTCGTTGATGATATCCTTTCTGTTTGGGAACCTGGACAAGACTCTCTAAGAAATTTTTTGGCACTTTTGAACTCTTTTGATTCGAATCTTCAGTTCACAATGGAACTCGAAGATTCAGGTAAGCTGCCTTTCTTGGATGTTTTGATTATAAAAACTGCTCCTAACCTTGAATTTTCTATATATAGAAAGCCGACTCATAACGATCGATATCTTCATTTCTCTTCCCATCACCCTCCTTCTGTGAAAAGAGGGGTAATAATCTCTCTAGTCGACAGAGTTTTAAAAATCTGTTCCGTAATCATGTAAATTCTGAATTAAACTATGTCAAGGATATTCTTTTCTCCAATGGTTACCCAATCAAACTTATTGAAAATATCATAGATAGACGATTAAAAAAGATAAAACAGCAAAATAGGGAGCCCGTCCCCCTTGATTTAGTTACCCCGGCAATTGAGAAAAAAAACTTTCATCACTTTACCATACATTCCGAAACTTGGCGATAAACTTGGGAAAATTTTAAAAAAACATATTCTCTCTGTTTCTTTCAAACTGAACAAAAAGTTGAACATTTTTTCAACTCAGGAAAGGATAAAACTGACCCTGTACTTGGTAGTGGTGTCTACAGAATCCCGTGTTCATGTGGGAAATTTTACATTGGTAGGACCCATCAACAACTAGGTGAACGTTTGCATGAACACAAAATTTCAATAGATAAGTCCCTGAGATTAAAAAATAACAATGACAACATTGATTCGGCATTGGCTTCGCATATTTTCGTAAATCCGACCCATCTGGTCCTTTTTGACGACGCAACCTTGATATCTACTGTAAATGGCCTACCACAAACTTTTAAAGAGGTAATGGAGATAAAAAAAAATACATGAACCGAAATTTAGCAATAAATAGAGATACTGGAGATATTTCATTAAGCCCAATTTACGACGTTCAATTTTGAAGGACTCAATCAATATTTTCACCCGGTATAACTTGAGAGAACCTATTTGCACATCAAATGATGAACGAATTTGTAGGCCAGCCAAACCTATGGCAAGACAAAAGGACTATTGTCCAATCATCTTGGTAGATTTCTTTTTCCTTGATTCCAACCTGGTTCTTATTTAGTTTCTGTTCTGTCGTTGTGAGGTAAACTTCGAAAGGTTCGATTTTCGTTGGCTTCTTTTTCTTTTCTTTCTTTTTTGTTTAGCACTGAGGACGACTCGGCAGCCTGTCCTTGTCGAAATATTTGCTTATTTCTTCTTCTTCATAGTTCGCCACTGGCTGACAAAATCCTCGTTTTTTCACCATTTTTTGTTTATTTTTCTTTTTGTTATTTTCTTTCCTCTCTGAGTTTCAAAATGATGATCAGACCTTATAATAAGAAACCTTCGTACCTTCGGTTTTAAATGGGACCTACTGATTTGGTTTATAGATCATTCGGTAGAATAAATAATTTTTATTTATCTTGATGCCATATAATTTCCTTATGTTGTTTAATTTTTTTGTTATGTTATTAAATATTTTTTTTTGAATGATAGTAATAATGCTAACGTATAATCGTTTTTTTATGATTACTTGTAGTGTTAGAAATAGCAGCTAAGCTCATTAGGTGATTCAATTCTTTAACGCAGGGCAGTAAAGCTAACCGCAGGTTTCAGTCAGCTGATGGCGAAATAAGATAGTTTTTTCTGCTCGGCCGGAAAAAAAGTTTATAAATGATGCTATATTCGGTATCTTCGAAAAGGTGTGCATAGAAAAATTCAGTTATGTACGAAATATTCTGCTTTAAAGTTATGCTAGATAAAAACCTAGATATGCTGGTTTAATTCTTTAATCTATGGTAATAAAGCTATGGTAATCAGCCAGCAAAAATAAAGAAATGAATCTGAAAATGGCAAACAGGTCTATGACCAGTAAAAGAAAAGAAAAGAACAAAAATCAAACGGATATTTCGCCCGTATAAAACAAGAACTCTTCTGCGTAGAAAAAAAATGGAATTAAAACTAAAATAATATAAATAAAATAAATATTTACATAAAACTAAAACAGACCAACTAAAATTGAATTGAATTCATTTATGATCCGTTTAAACACAATAACAAACGGAGTATAAGAGAAGAAAAAAAAAAAGAAAAAAGAAAGGAAAAGAAAGAGAATGTACCATTATCATATATGTGAGTAATATGCCATTATTCACATATACAATTGCCAGCTACCCTCATCAAACCAGCGACCAGCTACTTCTCTATGGGTCAAAATTGTTGTGTTATTTTCATGATTTGATTTTCCTTTAGACCATATTCCATTTGGTCGATGTTTGCCCTCTTCTTCTGAAATCAAGTAATTTTTTTTTCTAAACTAATCTTATTTTTAAATCTAGACTGATCTTTTATCAGTCAGGTAATACTAAAATGTGATAACTGTCTAAAGCAGCTTCTCTGCTTGCCTGAAAAAAGGTCTTTGTGATTGAACTTATATTCAATGTCTTTGGGAAGGCAAACATAGAAAATTCAGTTATGCACAAAATATCCTGCTTTATTTTTTACTTGTGTTTTTTTATCTACGTTATATCTGTTTATCTGCTATCGATTATCTATTTATCTGTTATCTATTATCTGTATTTATCTGTTATCTACGTGTTTTTTTATCTACGTTGGACAGTCTCGTTGCGTAGCATCAGGAGTGGGTTGAGATTCTGACACAGGGGCGGGGATTCGTCTTTTCTTCTTTTATATGGCAATGGCTTTTGATGGCACGTAGCACAAGGGCCTTCTGTTTAAAATAAAAGCTCGGGCGTCTTTAATCGGCTACTTTTTTAGTTAACATTCACTACGAGTTGTTCCTAACGGTTTAATTTCAACACCCATCACTATCAGGAGTACCACAAGGAAGTATCATTAAAATCACGTGTTCCTGCTTCTCCAAAAAGATTTAATTTGCTATTAGAGGCTGTGAAAATAAGTCCTATATCATGTATACACACAGAGGGGGAGGGGGAGTAAACATTTCATGTGAAGATTATAGTTTATAAAAAACAGCGAAAGAGGGAGAAAATTTTTTAGATCCCCGGCCGTGCAGCATCTGTCTCTTTAAACAGTAGATTTTAAATGGGAGATGTTCTGAGTACTTTTACCTTACCGTCCAATCAAAAACTAGTTCCTCGATAGCTATGAATATTTTTTTTTCACTTTTTTTGCAGTTCAGTTTGCATGTGGATTTTTTTTAATATTTTTAATCCGACGTCTTTTTAAATTTTTTTTCAGTCCACGCAATTTCCTGCACTCAATTCAGACGTAACTTGGGAGCTACAATCAAGTCCAAAGTATTTTGAAAATCAAGCCAGTTTTGAAGCTGGAGGTGAAAAATGGACTGCACATCAGCTGTATTCCAAACAGTCAGAAGGGTCAACTGAAGACCTAAAACTCAAGTTTGAACTCACTTGCGAAAAAGAAATATAGACTACTATGCCTTCTACTTGTATACGGTAATGTTCCCTCTTAATTAATTATAGAAAAATTTTCGAAATCCTGGGTCGAATAAAGAGCGATTGGGCTCAATCAGGCCCCGCATTTGAAAAGGCTCCGCTCAAAATGAAAAACAAAAGATTTTGAAACTCAAAGCAAATTGTTTTGACGATAAGGGATAAATTATGAGTTTTTCAAATAATTAAAAATATATATTTATTTTAAGTTTGCATTGCTGGATGAAATTTATTAGTGTGCTTATTAATAAATAATATATACTTTATGATATAGAGAATTGATGCCCGTAAAAGTTTATGTCAAATTTATTGAATTTAATCGGGATAGTCCTATATTAAAGAGATTTTGCACTATGTACGTGATCTACTTTACGTAGGTATATGTAGCTATAGGCTATGCAGGTATATTTTATTTAAATATTTTATTTAAATATTTAATATATAAAGATGGCCACAAAAAAAAAAATCCAATCGGGCGTTGCATCTATCCAATGCGGTCCTGCCGACATCAAAATAGCATACGTTAAAAACGACGTAAATCTTAAAAATCGTTCTTCCTAAAATACTGACGTTGTAAATAATAAATCTGGTATAAGTCCAATTTTGGGAACATTAGAATCCCACGCTATTCTTATAAGCATCATCAAAAATGGGTAAGCTACAGAGGGTACGGTACGGTATTTTGGTGTCAGAAAAGTCTCATATGTGTGATATGTCAATTACAGTAAAAAGATTAAAAAAAAATGGCACAAGCCGGATTTTAGATGCCTTCATTCTTCTGCTATCCAACGAATAAACTTACTGAAATTTCTTTTTAATTAAATTTATTATTCTTCTCATTTACTATTCTTTACTATTTAATTTACTTTTCTATTACTGTAAAAGATGTAAAGCCGAATTGGCCAGCCATGACAAAAAAAAGAGAGAAAAATCTCAAAATGAAGAACAAAACAACGGGCTTAGGGCCAGTGGAAGGAAAGGAAAGGAAAACTAGGCGTCTTCAGCACTAAATATACAAGAAACTAATTAAAAGAGTAAAGATAAAATCTAAAATTAAAATATAAAATCTAAAAACAATAAAACAAATATAAGACACAAACCACTATCTATGTACAGAATTAATACTACCGTGATGCCCCACATAGTATTTATATGCACAATTACGAGTAACTTTCGTGAACACACAAAAGCAGCTTATTTCTTTTATTATACTTAGTTTTTTTTGTATTCAGGATATTTTGTTTTTTTTTGAGGGGGGAGGTGGTTGGTTACTAAAAGAACTTTTGTTAAGGGGTGTGGAGTTAATGTGTCTTACCTGCCTCTTCAAGACCAATTTACGAGTCCGGGATTTTTTTTTTTTTTTACTTTCATAACTTTTTTTTTACTTTTTTTTTTACTTTCTTTTTACTTGCATTTTTACGAGCAATTTTACGAGTCGTAGAAGTACTCTCGGGAAGGGGTTCAAACCTTGTAATCCCCATCTGCTGGATACGCCCCTAAACCCAAGGATTCTTTTCTAGGACTCGGAAAATTTATTCCAACATAGAATGGGGATACGTGTCGCTAAGGATCATGAGTATTCTACTTTAATTGAACTGGTTGATGACGAGGTGAAAAAATCTTTGGAACTGAGGGCAGAATGTCCATATAGCATTGCTTACCTCACTGGTGAAGTTAGACAGACAAGTAACAACATTTGGGAGGCTAGCGCTGCAGCAAAGTGGGGTCAGCAAGAAGAAACTAGGCTTGCTATGAAGTTTAGTAATCTTTATACGTTGATTGAGGTTTGTATTAGTAGCTTAGTTGTTTTATAGCACTCAGAAGAAAGACATCACAACATCAAAGCATTTTGTAGTTCCGCATTTACTTGCTCTTTTGACATTTTGATCGCTTTCCGTGGATGATGATATAGTAATTATTAGGAATTGCTTTTATAAATATGCAAAGTACCTGCTTCGGCTACTTTCTGGCACTGGTAACGCCCCTTTATCGACCAAATATGGAGTTACCTTGATAGTAGCCCTCTTGATGCTGTCCTGGAAAAAATGAAACGTTTCAAAAATAGCTAAACTTCGAAAGTACTTATTAAATGCCCTTCGGTAGGGGTAGGCATGTTGTTTTAGTGTTGATATGAGTTTACTGTATTGTTCCTTTGCATTTTTTCTTCCCTATCAGCTTTGTGATTTTGTCCATTATAATGGGTATTCAATACCCGTTATTGATTGTACATACATCATGTATGTTCATGTACATACATACATGAACTGTTGAAGAAGAGGATGATTGAACAAAATAGGCAAAAATCTCACTACGACAAATCGGAGTCCTCTCTGCGTTAAATCAGCATCGAGAAAAAAAAAAGGAGAGCCAACAATAAAAGAACTTTTTTTTATCGTAAGGTAAATTATATCGTAAGGTAAGCTTTTTTTATCGTAGGGTAAATTTTATCCTCATTATACTTTATTGTTTTGCCGAGGACGACTATTATCCAATAGTTAGATATATTAGATATATTTATATCTGACTACATCGAACTATATATTGAATATTGAAATTAGTTTTCTAAAATTGAATATTGAAATTAGCCAAAATTTTGAATTAGTTTTTTTCTGTGGTTCAATGTCTTAAATATTTCTTCATTGTACTATCCTCTTTACTGTTTGTATGATGGAAAGTCAATCTGATCTTTGTCGTTATTTACACCAAAACATCATAGCTGCTGTTTTAATTAGTTGCAAATGAGTTAGGAGTCAAGTAAATTACGAAATGTAGTGTAGAACATAACAAGCTGTAACTGGTCCAAATGATATATTTTGAGAAATTGTTGCTGTAGAATGATTGTATCTGACATTTTTAGACTCCTGAGATGCTTGTCAAAAATCATTGTGAAGCTGTTCTCAAAGAGGTATCAGTAGCAAGTGTGTGATTGAAAATACTTTGTCTTGTTGATCCCTCTTTGCGAACAGCTTAGCAAACGGCTTTTTGAAAGTTATCTCTGAAGTATGAACACGTTATATATGACCTTTAGGCGTTAAAGCATCGTAATACTATAAGAATTTTTTTTTACAGGAACCTCAATTTTTCTTTTTTCTCTACAATTTTCTTTACTAGTTGTATAGACTAGTTGGGGTCGTTATTGGCAGTTTCATTGTTTGTGTACTATTTTGGCAATACAATTGAGACTGAACGGCAACGTTACCCGCAGAAGTTTTAGGGGGCGTCTTAGATGGGGAGGATCAAAATGTGATCTATTATATATCTCCCTGCTAATCCGTCCTTTGAAACAGTTTTCTTTTTTGAAAAAGGGTATTGGTTGGATAAAGCTGGTAGATTTTGGTGAAGTTGAAGATAATATTGGTAGAAATCATCGATGAACATTCTTTTAAAGGCGGTCCCGGAGGTATTTTGAGAAACAGATATAGTGTCGTTCATTTTTTCAGAATGTGGGGCTAAGCTTAGGCAACGAATAGGTACTATTTGAAAGATAAAGATGACTTTAAACGATTGTTTGCCTGTTATTTCAAGCAAATTAATGGTCCTATATCAATTCTATATACTTGGTCAACCTTCTTAAGACCATAGGTGGGCGTGCCTTGTTTTCCTCTCATTACAGGCAATCTAACGGTCTAATGTCAATTTTAAATTCTTGGTCAACATGATGCCTGAGACTCTAGGCAGGCATGCCTTTCCAAAAACTAACCTGACAAGTATGTGCCCAATAAAAGAGTCATGCATACTCCCGCCATTTACCCGTACAGCCCCAGCCATTTAAACATTTGCCTCTCAATTACTTGAACTATCTGTCTTGGCTTGTCTCTGTCTACAATTAGCCATGTCTTGATGCAACCATATGCAACCTATTGCAAAATACTTGATAACTTCAATTCAAGATTACGCTCGAGGGGGCCTTTAAATGCTAATTCCAAATATTAAATCTTAATATTAAAGCAAATATTAAGTAAAGATTAGGTTCTGTCGATTACTTAGCTAGCTAAAAGATTAACTTACCACTTAAGAGGGTCTTTTAACGCTGATTTCAGATATTAACTTTAATATTAAAGCAAATATTAAGTTTTTTCGATTATTCTGCTAGTTAAAAGATCAGCTTACTACCCGAGGTGCCTTTCAACGCCAATTCCAAATATACCAATCGCTACCTTCGCAAATACACCCCAGCCCCCTCCTAGTGAGTTTAGATCTAGCCTGAAACTATATACAAAATCTTGTTATTTTTTTAAGCGCTTTTTAAAGGTTGTTATTATTTGGAATTCTGAATCAACTATTGTTGGGATATAAGCACAACAATAATGCAAGCCTACAAAGTCAGCAAAGTTTTTAGCATATTTAGCCTTCATTGGGCAAAGGGGGGCAGGAGCGCATCTCTAATACTAGCTATCAGAATATTTAGAATTAACGTTAAAATGCTCTTCGAGTGGTATATTCATCTATTAGCTATCAAAGTAATCTTAAAAGTGATTGAACTCTAAAAGTATAAATTTGAACTCTCTTTTCAGACAAAGAAAGCCGTGAAAGGTAATAAGAACTTTCATGTCAGAATTATGTGTCCTAAGATAGTTGTAGCTTATAAATAACTATTTTTATCATTTCGTTTTTAAATTTTTTCGAGTGTATGCCCAAAATTCAAATATTCATCTTTTAGCTATCAAAGTAATCGTAAAAGTAATTGAACTCTAAAAGTATAAGTTTGAACTCTCTTTTCAGACAAAGAAAGCTGTGAAAGGTGAGAATATAAGAACTTTGTGTCCTAAGATAGTTATAGCTTATAAATAACTATTTTTATCATCTCGTTTTTAAATTTTTTCGAGTGTATGCCCAAAATTCAAATATCATCTTTTAGCTATCAAAGTAATCGTAAAAGTGGTTGAACTCTAAAAGATAAGTTTGGACTTTCTTTTCAGACAAAGAAATCCATGAAAGGTGAGATGACAAGTCCTTTCTTTGAGACTATAAAGATAGCTGGGGACATTCAATTACGCCAAAGTGGATCAACTTTTTGAAGCGACTGTTGAAGTTGGGAAAGACGTTTATGATTTGACGGTATGTATACCCTGCAAGTGTTTAAAACTTGATAGATACTCACAATTCAGTTTTATGTTCCAATGGTAGACTTAGTATGTATACCCTGCAAGTGTTTAAAACTTGATAGATACTCACAATTCAGTTTTATGTTCCAATGGTAGACTTAGTATGTATACCCTGCAAGTGTTTAAAACTTGATAAATACTCACAATTCAGTTTTATGTTCCAATGGTAGACTTAGTATGTATACCCTGCAAGTGTTTAAAACTTGATAGATACTCACAATTCAGTTTTATGTTCCAATGGTAGACTTAGTACCTGAATATAAGCTGAGATACCAGCTGATATTCAAAGACCGTTGAAATACGCAAGCAGGGGAATAACCAACAGGGTTATTTAATATTTATCTATTTATTTCCCTCAAAATGAAGAGTATATAAAACATGTAAATGAAATTCCATAAATACTTTAACAACAAACTTAATATGCAACTTAACAGAATTTGTAATTTGTTTTTTTTTCTAGCGTCTTATTTTCTGGCAAATTAGTAAATCAGTTCTTCTAATTCGAGCGAAATGACTTCGGAAATATCCAATTACCGCAATGTCTTCAATTATCGAAGACATTCATTTACTTTGGAATTACTTCCTTTGTTTCTAAAATTTCACTTTTCTGTGCCAATTTTGTTCCAAACTCTCAAGGGTCCATCCCCTTATAGCCTGCTTTCAAGCAACTTCATACCCATCATACCCATCAAAATTCTGATAAATTAACGTTTTGCGTTTAGTTTAGGTTTTCAATTTCTTTTTTCATTGGCTTCAGTTTTGGAAATGTAACTACTGTTATTTGAGCAGAATTTAAAGCCATATCAATGATTTTTCCAAGTAGCTTATAGACCTTCAAAATCTATAAATTGGTATTGAGCGAAGAACGACTTTCCTTGTGTTTCACTTGAGCAGAACATCTATTTAGTTAGTTTTCACTTCTGTAACACCAAGATTTTTACAGATCATCAAAGTTCAGTACCCTCTGGAAGGAGAAGGGGTTGAGGAAAGTGCTTCAGAATATCTTCTCGTGAGATAATTGAGGCTCTGAATGCATTCCCGAGAGTTTCATTCACCTAGCTCAACTACTTTCCAAAAAAAAGCTCATAAAATAGAATTTTAGCCCTACTAGAGAGGCAAGACACTAGTTTCAAATTTAAAGGTACGGTACTTTAAATTTAAGAGATGGGAATGAAAGGTACGGTCCATTACAAGTCACTGATGCCTCAGTCTTGGCTGTCTTATCTGGCGATTCATTACTGGTGACCTTGGAACGTCCTGGGGCCCACATCAGCGTAATATAACCCGCTCCTTTGGATAGCCTCACCAACAAGCATAAGACAAGCATAGACAGACATCCCTCGACACTCAAAGGAAAAGCCAAGGTCGACCACCACTCATCAATCGTTGGTAGCAGTCTGTACTCGGCCTTCCAAAGCCTTATTTACAATAGAAATATCTTTTCCTACTTCGAATTATTCCTTTGGGGATTTTCTCTACACCTTGGTCAAAGTTTAGTACGTGCAGTGACACGGTCTCTTCTGGACATTATTTCAGTAGCCATCGCTGGCTGTTTCTGAGTTTCTTCAGCCTGCTCAAAGGGGTGAGGCTGAGAGGCTTGAACCTTGACGAGTTTTGACCCAGATAAATCACCATAAAGTAAAACGTCCAAGTCTATTCTCATGCCTGTCGGCAACGGAGGGTCTGTGATTTTAACTCTCAGATCAATTATATTTTCTATTTTATCCACAAAAATAAAAATAAAATTGTACTAGATCACAAGTCCTTAGTATTCATTCCGCAGTCGAGAATCAACACGACAATTTTCAAGTATCAGCATTGGTTTGAACCTCGGTAGAGCCCCCCTCCCCCCTCCATTGCAAGTCACTTAATCCTTCCCTCTGGTCTCTTGACCAGTTTGTGTTGGTAGTGTACGAGATTTTTCACCAAATGGTAGCGCGGCCTCCTGATTGGCCAAACTGGTTCGGTCCCTTTTACTTTCTGGCTGCCTTGGCCAGAAAGGCCTTGACATTATACTCTCTAAAATACACGCCCTCATGGCCATGTACTGGGCAGAGCAGTTTGTGGCTGGGTGCCGACTGAAATTAGCAGTGGTAGTCCTCTGTTCATGGATAAGTAAAACATGAACTAGTGCTCTCTGGGGCATCACATGCAAGTTGTTGCAACTGCCCTTCCCCCTCTCCTGTCTTTTCGACGCAAAAAAGTATATTTTGCATGAGAAACACTGGGGGGCCTCCCACGCAAAACAATGGATGGGAAGCACTGGGGGACCTTCCACGCAAAGAATTACATGGGAAGCCCCCATCTATAATGCTTACAGTAATAAATTAAAAATATAATTTTTGATAATTTGTAAATTCTTTTAAACTCTAGTGGCTCTTCCATGAACACAGAAAAGCAACTGCAAGTTATTTTTGTTGCAAGTTGTAGATTTACAAGTCCGTCAATTCAGCATCATGATCAGAGACCATTTGTGAAACATGTATTTAACGTGTTTGGATTGAGGATGACTGTAAACAAAAACCAAAACAGTTTTCAAATTGTCCCTGAACAACCACTAGTCGAAACAAGTGCTGCCTATAGATGGAAATGAGATGAGGTGGAATAACGTTCAAAAGTTCTCAAGCTCGTGTGATCAACACTAAAATAAAAATTCGAACTTGTGAATAGAATAGGTCAATTACACAGAAAATCTTATAAAATATTCTGTGGCACAAAGTTTAACAAACTAATTTGACGCACTTGAGGAAGAAAAGTAATTATAAAAACAACTCGTAAAATAATTTTAAATTAGGGAATAAGGCACGAAAATGAAAGCCCCCCTCCCTTAGATTTGCTTAGTTCAGCCCATAGGTTTGGAGACTTCTTGGGTTTCCAGGTTTTGTGTGACAAATACTCATTCACCTTTTTTTAGGCTGGTCATATATTTGATGGTGAAGCTCATCGTATTGAGAGCAAGGTAACTGCCCCAGATATGAAACCGGTGTTGCTAAAGGCGGCAGTCTCGCTGATGCAAGTTGAGCGCTTCATTAAAATCGATATTAGTTCAACAAAAGAGCTGTCTTTGGAATTAAAGGTATTTTTGATTATTCTATTCACAGCTACTTTGAACTTTGTGAATATCACATTAAATTATTCTCACGATTTTAATCGTTGCCATCAACATCAACTATCAATTCTAGTCCTACGTGACTTTTGGAAATACGTTGATATCATTCGGGTTGGCTGATAAGTGGAAATATCTAAACGAGCTCTTTTCGCATCTCCCGTCAGATGTGTTTTCACAAAACAGGGAAATACACAATAACCTGAATTTTAAAGAACAAATTTAATATGTGTCTATTATCTATTATTGTCACGAGCTACTATTCATCTATTATTCTATTTGGTCATTAAAAGTAGTAAACAGTTCAGTTACGTTGTTTATTGACGTGTTGTCAGTACTTATTTCATTTACTATCGATACTTTTCCCTATTGATTTTTGTCAATTTCCCTCTTGACACTATTGATTTTTTATTGATACTATTAATACGGATACTCTTTGATTTGGTACTGCCTGCAGGAGGCGGTACGTCACAAAATAACTTGATAATGGCAATCATATTTACATATTAATATATCACATAAGAAAAAGCCTTCAGCTTTTATTTGGCTAGAATCTGGCAAAGAGTAAGCCACATTTTTGAAGCTATCACTCCTTCGTAGGTTTTTTTTCTTCTGTGCCATTATGAATATTGGCCCTGTTGTCAAAAATATATTTAAAAAAAATAATTTAAAAAAAAAAAAAAAACGCATCTTACTTTAATCCAGTCACTTATAACTCTTAAAAAGAGCCCTAGTACTTTCAATTTCCAATTGAATTCAATTTTCAGTCGTAGAAACTTGAGAGCCCTCTCTCAAGTTTCTACGTCTTCCCTTTCTTTACAAAGTGACCAGGGGAAAGGAATAATATATGGAAGCTGGGCTTTGAAGCAGCTCAAATAGGACCCTTGCTTTGATCCCCCTCACAGTTTGATTTATTACTGATACCCATTCTTTAAATGTTGTGACGTTACGAATGGAGGGGCTCTTTCCTCCACAGAGTTCGATCGGGTAGGGACCCCCAAAAAAGTAACGATAGGACATCGATTCTTACTTTACACTGATAAGGTTTTGATCTGACAGAAGATCCTAGTAGTTATCGTGGTGACAAGGAGCTAGGGACCCTTTCCCACTCGCTGGTTCAGATTGGGGGCCAGATTGACACCAAAAGCCCAGAAACTAAATTAGTAAAAAAAAAAATTTAATTTCTAGTTCTCCTGATTTTCAAGTTATAGACTGCTGATCATGAGAAAAAAAAAATGGAAATCTTTGAAATACTAATCTACACCACAATTTGCCTTTTTTTATTTTTTTTTATGATACCAAGCATCAATTCTATAAATTAGTTGTAAAAACCCATTGAATCGCTGGTGTTATTTCTTCTGGCTTGTCTTGTTAGCATTGAGACATAGCATTCGCACATCTTATTGTTTATATTCTTTGATCAGTCATATATTCTTTTTTTTGTAGTTGAAACAAGCAAAGGATGAATTTCTCTTCTACTCTTTATTCACGTGGGATAAGTCTCACCACGATAAAGCGATTGCTGTCCAACTAAGTAACAACATGCAGTTATTTCAATCCTCTGTATCATATCCAGGAAGAAAATTAGAGCTTTCAATTTCAAAAGACATATCTAAATTTGTTGGAAGTCTCTCCTGGTCTGAAGAGGAAAAAGTAAACATCTTTCTATATCATACGGTTGAAGAAAATAGCCAGCGCATAAGTGGAAAATTAGAAACACCTTTTGCAGATTATGAAGTTGTGGAAATTGATGGAAAATATGAAAAGGATGACTCCAAGTTCGGCTTAGAGGTGAGTGCTCGGTGCCGTATTGCAGCAGCTCAAGAGTTTTGCTTTACTTTTGTTTATAATTTACAAATAATGGTTGGAAGTTCTGTAATTTTTAACTCGTTTTCCTTATTTTTGTTGATTTTCGTTAATTTAATTGTCCTTATTAATTTAATTCTCTTTTCTTTTTTTCCTTTATAATTATATTTTTTAATAATTTCCTTCCTTTTTAATTAACTTAATTAAAACTAATTACTAATTTAATTTTTTAATTAAATTAATTTCCTCAATTTAATTGTAATTTTTCGTTTTCTTCAACTCACCAACTTTTATGTTTGTACTTTTGTCACATATTTTTTTTTGTTTTTAAGCCATTTTTCGACTATTTCCGAATGTTCAATTGCTTCCACGTTTGATCAGTATTTGGACGTTCAATGACACTGTAATAATCTAATAACAAAATTTATCCATCTTTTATACTTCCCTCCCGTCCCCTTTAATATTTTTCATAGATCATCTACTTACTGAAATTAGAGACCCATAAGTGAGCCTAAATAGGAGGAGTTTCAAACCACATAGCTAAACCGTTTTGCTGCTATATTTAGATGAAGTATCTAGATGCTTCATTAGTCTAGAAAGAGTAAAAACCAATATGTTGCTATACTTGCTTCGCATTGTGGCAGCAAAATTAAAATAATAATTTGTATAATTTTTTTATGATATTAATTCTTCAAATTCGTGAGCCATCTTTGACCACTTCTGAATGTTCAATTACTTCTAATCAGTATAATGAAAAAAAATTGTCTTGAGAAGACAAAAGAATTTTTTTTTACCCTTAAAGAAGACTAAAAAGTCAAGAATAATAAATATAATAATAAATATAAGAAATTCAAAAACAAAAATATTGGAAACAGACTAAAAAGTAGATTTTTTTTCTGGAGAATCTATTTACAGAAGTGAAAGAGGGGGTGCAAAATGGTTTGGGGTTTACATAACTTGATGTTTTAACTTGTTTTCTCATCACGCCGGCTTTTTCATTTATTCATTTTAAGCTCTAGTTTTAAAATTCAATTTTGAATTATTGCATTTTTTTTTTGCAACTAATCTTATGAAAATGTCTTGTATTTATGATCTAAATATGTAAATCCAGGAATTTCTACTAATGTAGAAAATAGCTTTTAGATGTTGCCAACTTGCTGTGGAATGAAATCTCCCTGATCAGCTCTGGTTAAGTGATGATGATAACAACTCAATGACCTTCACAATATAATTTAAAAGGGTTGATTTTCTTTTCAGCCTCTGATTGGCTGCAAAGGAAAGACAGGTGAATAAAAAGATAATTTGAAGTGAATTATGACGATTTCTTTGAGCTTCTTGATGGTTAGTTTTTCTCCTCCATCCTCGTGTTAAACTCTATATGGATAAAGTTTAGATAGTTTGACCTAAAATTCATTTTTTCTAGAGCATCTGAACTGCTCCAGTAAAACGTCCTATGAGTAGGTGTATACACAGCTGAGTCTGGGAAATCGGTTCTACCCTAGGCACTAAATCTAAGGGTTTTATATCTATGTTATGCATATTTCAACTTAAATAAATTTTCAAGTTTCTCGCTCGAGCCAGGACTTATCCCATCTTAGTCCATACTTCTTGAAGCCACCGAGTGGGTCTAGGTCTTCCTTGATGCAGGCGAGTCACGTTCTTTTCTATCCTCCAAGTTTTACCATCTTGGAAGAGGCATACATTTGAGGGCTTTATTGATGAAGGTGTGCTGTGTGCTGTGGCATGGCTGAACTATCGGAGTCTTCTTTGTTTGATTATAGTAGCCAAATCGTAATGTTGACGGCAAGTTTGTGGAGTTCATCATTGCTGACTCGATCACTGAGTTTGATGCCACTGATTCTCCTTAGACATGAGTGATCGAATGTGTTCAGGGCTTGGCTGACGGATGCTTTCAGAGCCCATGTCTCACAGCCATATAGTAGGACAGACCGAACGAATGCCTGATATATCCTTATTCTTTTCTTTAAAAGGACTTTTTTCTGGTTCCATGGAGAGTGGTTTAGCTGGCTGAAGACTCAGCTTCAGGTGAAGACATTTGCTGAAGCAGTTATCGACGGAATTTCTGGTATGCATCCTTCTATTGGGTCTACCAGAGAGCCTAGGTACTCGAATTCAAGTATCTCGCCTAAAGTCGACTGTTTTAATAAGATTGGGGGGGGGGGTCTTGAGATAATATACCAGACACCATTACTTTTGTCTTCGAAGAGCTTATCTTCAGGCCCACCGGAGAGGATTCTTCAACTACTTTTGATAGCAAGGATTGGGCTTCTGAGCGATATTCAGCTAATAAGCTAATATCGTTGGCGCATTCCAGATTAGTGATCACAAAATTAGGACTTACTTCAACGTCTGAGAAGGTCGTCATTGCTCTGGTCATGATAAAGTAAATTACAAAATTAAATAGGACAAGAAGCAATATATATCCCTGGTGGACACCAAAATCAATCTGGAACATCGAGGAATGCTCATAAATTTAGGATCGCGTACGCTGATAGTATGCTTAAATAAGTCTAACTACCTTGTTTGGTACTCCATCCTCCGTCATGGCCTTCTATATTCCATCCCATAGAAAAGAATTTAAAGCTGTTATAAAATCTATGAATAGAGACACTGGCGGTTTCTAATGTTTCGCCCTATGTTTAAGGATTTGCCTTAAGACGAATAGCAGAATAGCATAGGGCGATTGATCCCTTGCCTTGGCCGAATCCCCGCTTGATTGGGCCTTGTCTTTACGTTGCACTGGACATGAAAGCGATTGTGTAGCACTATGGTGAATACTTTAGCAGAAATTCAGATGAAGAAGCATTTGTCGAACAAATAAAAGTTTAAATAGTTACAAGTTCTTTCATTAGACAGGGAACAGACACAAAAGTTCTGGACATTTCGATCATATACATAGTGATCGTCATCATCAGATAAACTAAAGTGTTACAACTAAAAGAAAAGATACTTATACTGAAAAAAATAAATAAGACATTATACTGAAAAAAATCATTTGTTCGTCATAGGAAGGCAGTGTTGTCTTCCAAAAATACCCAATCCTTTTTGTCTTTAGCCCTTATTTGAAGACCGGAAGGACGATAGCCTCTTGACAAGTGCTGTCCCTCCATACTTGTAAAGTTGAGCTGGGATAATATCGAGACGAGGAGCTTTATTACTTTTCAGGAAATTGATCGATTGTCAGACTTCATCTAACGTGGGGGAGAGCCACCTTCACGTCTTTGTAGATACTTCTGTGTGGGTTTGATTCCTGCTTGTCATCAGGACTGTGGCTTGGGTTATGGCAATGCTGATTATGATCCTTTGCTGTGGAGAGTTGTTGCTGGTTAAGTAGTTTGTCGAAGTGCTCTTTCCAGTGACGAATTTTCTCGGATTTTTTCGAGAGTAAGTTTTTGTTTTCATCTTTGACGGAGGTATTAGTAGGTTTTAGTGATTTACTCCTAATTGATTTTAAGAGCTGAAACATCTTCCTTTTGTTGGATCTGGAGGCGTGGCTCCCATGTCTTCTTTCTCCCAGTGCTGGTTTTTATCACTCATAGACGGCTGGTGGTATTCTCTTCTCAGGGGCTTGAACAACTCCGATTTTCTCTCTGAAATCTGTTGCTTGCGCTCAGCCAGCTGGACTCTGTGTGTTGACATCCATTCTTGGATAGTCTTTTGCGGTAATCATACCTTTTGCGGCCTTGTGGATTGTGTAGCGTATGGTCAACCCCTCTTAATCCAAGCTGGGCTTTCACTCGTTGGTCGTTTGCGCTTGGAGAGCTTCAAAGTGAATATAGAGATCTCCAAGCTGAATGCCTGTCGTTTATCAGGATCATCGAAGCGATTGGTGTGAAATCTTCGTGGAGGTTTTATCTTGGGTCGTGCTGCAAATCATAACTTTTTATATAGCTTGACTAGGAGATGTTCCGACCGTGTTTTGAACCAGTATCAGTTCCAAAGTACGATCTACTGTTCGTAGCCATCGATGAGGATGAGGATGTTACCTACTCATGGACATGAGGATGTAATAATCTAGCTTTTTGCTCAACCACCCCTTGAATGCCACGGGGCTCTATGGCTGGGCTTATGTTTCAATAGGGTCTTGGTAGTGATCAAATCATTCGTCATGGTAAAATGAAGAAGCCTTAATCCTCTGCTACGTCTGATTCCAAGAACAAACTTGCCAATGGTAGACTCAGATTTGGACACTTTTCTGTCGATTTTGACGTTAAAGTTGCCTCCAATTATGGTGAGGTCGTGTTTCGGCACCTTCTTAAGTGTACAAGTTAGAAGCTGGTAAAAAAGATCTGCTTCGCTGTCTGATGCATGTTGGGTGGGACAATAAACTATAATAACTGATGCGTTCAATAGGAGGCCTTTGAATCTTGGTCCTGCTACTCTATTTGAGATAGGTTCCCATTCGAGAAGTGACCTCGATGCGAAGGGGATTAAGATGATGCCCGCTCCACTATTTGCAGATCCATCAAGGGATCTGGAGTTGAAAAGGGAGAATGAAGAGTTGTCCGCGGGAGTTTTAATCTCTTAGCCTTCCACAATTCCGTTGATTCGATTTCCTGACACATACATGATGTCTATACTGTAGCGTAAAAATTCCCCAGTGACGAACAACTAAGTTGTCTGGTATTTCAATGAATTTTCCGAAGGAGTACCTCAGCTCGCCTTTTTTTTTGGAGAAGGTGCTGACAAAACCTTCAACGCATCGCTTGCTGCAAATGCCGTAATATGGGCTGGGCTCTTTACATTGATTTGCATTTGGACGTTTCATGAAACTACATTTAACCGTGTAGGTCTCCAATCCCTGACGGCACTGAAGGGGCTGATGAAACCTTCAACGCATCGCTTGCCGCGAATGCGTATGGGCTGGGCTCTTTACATTGATTTGCATTTGGACGTAGAATACCGCGAATGCGTATGGGCTGGGCTCTTTACATTGATTTGCATTTGGACGTTTCGTGAAACTACATTTAACCGTGTAGGTCTCCAATCCCTGACGGCACACTCTGTGGTTTGATCTACCCAGAATTGAGAGATAAGCAAATCCGACCGTTTCCACCTGACTACTATGATAAGAACACCGCAGTCATATTTCTCCCATGTTTAACTAGGGACGGAAGACCAGACAAACCTGACGGGAGGGGGGCATGCCTCCCGAGCCATCTAGTCTATTTCAACCCATCCTAGTTATATATATATATATATATATATATATATATATATATATATATATATATATATATATGTATATTTGTTGAATAGTTTAGAACTTGATGATGTTGAGGACGAACGGAATAATTTAAGAAAAACAGTTAGATATGGAAGAAGTTGTTCTTAAGAGGAAGTTAATAAAGCAGCTAGGAATATTAGTGAAAATCTTCAAGCTTAGTAGAATAAGGAGATAAGAGGAGAGGGGAGATGAGGAGAAAGAGGAGACAAGGAGCTTTAGAGTGATAATTTTTACAGTAATAAAAGGGAAGGGAGAGAAGTAGAGAAGGAAGGAAGAAATAGACTCTTAAATTGTAAATTAAGAAAATGTAAGTGGGCAAAATGGCTGAGAATTTGGAAAATGCAGCCAAACGGTATAATAGTAATATCATTTTTATTGGCATGTTGTAAAGTTAAGAGGAAGTAGTCTGTTCAAGCCAGTCAATGCTAAAAACTCGATTTACGTTGCTAGGGTTTTGCAGCAACCTTTGGTCTCCTTCGTTGACTAAAGTGTTGTGGTGACAGCACTCTGGTTTTATTTCTTCGCCAGCGATTGAATGCCGTAGTTGCTAAGCTCTCAGAACATTAAAACTGGTATGTCTGAAGAAAAAAAAAATTCTTTTTCAAAAACAAAATTGATGCATTATGCCCAATTTTGGCCAAAGCAGGCTATGTATATTTATCAGGTCTTCAACGAGACCGTTGATTTGTAATATAGATCAATGTTAAAAGAAAGTATTTCTCTCTGTTCAAAATTGATCAAGAAGGATTTGTATGGTCTCCCTCCATCTAATTGGAGGGAGTAGTAAGTCTGTCAGGATATAAATAATGCGGTATGGAAAATCCACTGGGTTATTGGCCAGCGTTAAAGAAAATATTTTCCTTAGTTCAAAATTAATTTTATTGCTTGGGGACAACTTTCTAACATCAGTTATAGAAAAAAGAGCGAAAGGAAATTGCCCAATTTCCTTGACAGTGAGAGAACTATTAAAGCTTAGGGGACTCATGTGATACCATTTTTCTACCTCTCTTCCAAACAGAGAAAATTAAATTGCTAACCCCAAAAAACACAAGTAGAAATGGCTGGTAACAAGAGATTGCAGAAATTTCAGAGCCGTCGCAAAACGCATCTTTTTTGGATCTCTAAATTTTTTATTCTTTTTTTTGAAAAAATATTTCGGCAATGGGGCTAGGAAACCGTCGTCCACCTTAAGAACATATGGATTCTAATTTACTTCAGTTTTAACTGGTGCCTATTTGCGTGAACGGAGCAATTCACGCAAAGTAGAAACATGGCTCGAAGAGACAAAAGCTTGGGGGAACAAAATTCCGCTTGAGTTACATTGTTGGCTCTGACACAAGGACAAGTGAAAATCATCGCTTTTTACCTAATAGAAGAATTAGTTCATGATAAGACGACAAAGCTGCTTAAATAAGGAAATGACGGGGTGAAAGGTGATGCAAGGTAAAGATAAGATCTACAGCTAAAGCACTACAGGTACAGCAACTACAGGTAAGATAATATTTATTGCTGAAAAACGGCTATCACAAGCCGAAAAGGGCCGAATTCGCTCTTTAGCGTAAAATAAAATAAAAGAACAACAAAACAAGCAAACAAACAACAACAGAAAATTATAAAAGGTTCAACGTCAAATACGTAAAAATGTTAAAAACAAAACAAATTAAACTCATAAAATTAGGAGCTCAATGTCAAATCAGCAAAAATGTCAAAAAATGAAAACTCGTAAAATGAAAAAGGGGATAAAAAAAATTAAAACAAAAACATAAGTTAGTTATGTGACTAAAAAAAAAATAAAAAACTCTAATTTTGCAAAGTGGACGTTAAAACTAAAAATTATGAGGTAGAAAGTGAGTGAGGGGGAGGGGACTGCGGAGATTCACTGATTGATAATGTCAACTATGTTATGGATAAAAGTTCTTCTATATCTTTCAGGGGCAAGAAGGGAAATTTTTGTTGAAACAGAACGCGGGAGTGACGGAGTCGATGGGGTGAATATTGACCAGAGAAAGGGGAGTTGTTCGAGGTTTATGAAGGGCATTGTTAGCGAAACGCTATATATAGAGCAAAACGGAATTTTTTGCTCTCCTTTCCTTAAGGGCGACAAGATTAGCTCTCCGAAGAAGGGAAATATACGGTACTTTACCCTCAATGAAGATAATTCTTAGGCACCTTTTTTTGACTTCCTATATTCTGTCAGTAGAATGCATTTATTGAATTCTATGGGACGTATAGGAAAACATTTCTACGGGACCTATACACCTTTTCAAAGAGAGTGAGTACTCCGCTCACATGGCCTTATACTTCTACGGGACGTATAGGAATTACCATGCTATTTGCTTGAAGCTGTAGGAAAACATTTCTATGGAACCTATACACCTTTTCAAGAAGAGAGTGAGTACTCCCCTCACATGGCCTTATACTTCTACGAGACGTATAGGAATTACCATGCTATTCTACGACCGCAATAGGACCATGCTATTCTACGTTTGATATGAATGTGTCGGTAGATAGGATTTGCGAATTTGATCCTATTAAGGTGGAGAAAAAAAAAGGGTTTAGCATTTGCGAATACTTCGATGTGTACTGTATAATACACAAGTGGTGTTTTGAACAGTGTTGTCAATTTAAAATAGAGTTTAACGTTATAGTCTACTAAAAATTTGATGTAGATAGCAAGAAAAGAATTTTAATAACGGATAGCTTTACTTCTTCGATGCGTTCTGTATAGTACACAAGTGGTGGAGTGATGGGAGCGGGGATGTCTTAGAGTACTTATAGTGTGATAGTGGAGGGGGGAGTTGCTAGCGAAAAAACCCGTATTATGATTTGGGATGTGTAGTTTGCTATTTGGGCTTTTCAGAGCTAGGATTCTTAGTCTCTCATAGGTGTTTGTTGTCTGAAAACCTATATTTGGATGGTATTTGCTATTTCAGTTACATGACGCTATAGTTTGGGATGAGTAGTTTGCTATTTCAGGCTTTTATGAGCTAGGTTTCCTAGTATTTCGTTGATGTGTGTTGTCTGAAACCTATGATTTGGGGTGGGTGGGTTGCTATTTTTGACTTTCTGAGCTGGATTTATTAGTCTTTCATAGGTGTGTGTTGTCGGAAACCTATGATTTCGGATGGGTGGTTTGCTATTTTTGACTTTTCTGAGCTGGATTTCTTACCCTTTCATAGGTGTGTGTTGTCAGAAAATTATGATTTGGGATGTGTAGTTTGCTATTTGGACTTTTCAGAGCTAGGACTCTTAGTCTCTCATAGCTGTTTGTTGTCTGAAACCTATAGTTTGGGATGAGTAGTTTGCTATTTCAGGCTTTTATGAGTTAGGTTTCCTAGTATTTCGTAGGTGTGTGTTGTCTGAAACTTATGCTTTGGGATATGTAAATTACTATTTCGGGCATTTCTGAGCTAGATTTCTTAGTCTTTCGTTGATGTGTGTTGTCTGAAACCTATGATTTGGGGTGGGTGGGTTGCTATTTTTGACTTTTTTGAGCTGGATTTCTTAGTCTTTCATAGGTGTGTGTTGTCGGAAACCTATGATTTGGGATGGGTGGTTTTCTATTTTTGACTTTTCTGAGCTGGATTTCTTACCCTTTCATAGGTGTGTGTTGTCAGAAAATTATGATTTGGGATGTGTAGTTTGCTATTTGGACTTTTCAGAGCTAGGATTCTTAGTCTCTCATAGGCGTTTGTTGTCTGAAACCTATAGTTTGGGATGAGTAGTTTGCTATTTCAGGCTTGTATGAGCTAGGTTTACTAGTATTTCATAGGTGTGTGTTGTCTGAAACTTGTGATTTGGAATTTGTAAGTTACTATTTCGGGCTTTTCTGAGCTAGGTTTCTTAGTCTTTCGCTGGTGTGTGTTGTCAGAAACCTATGATTTGGGATGGGTGGATTGCTATTTTTGACTTTTCTGAGCTGGATTTCTTACCCTTTCATAGGTGTGTGTTGTCAGAAAATTATGATTTGGGATGTGTAGTTTGCTATTTGGACTTTTCAGAGCTAGGATTCTTAGTCTCTCATAGGCGATTTTGTCTGAACCTATAGTTTGGGATGAGTAGTTTGCTATTTCAGGCTTTTATGAGTTAGGTTTCCTAGTATTTCGAAGGTGTGTGTTGTCTGAAACTTATGTTTTGGGATATGTAAATTACTATTTCGGGCATTACTGAGCTAGATTTCTTAGTCTTTCGTTGATTTGTGTTGTCTGAAACCTATGATTTGGAGTGGATGGGTTGCTATTTTTGACTTTTCTGAGCTGGATTTCTTAGTCTTTCATAGGGTGTGTGTTGTCGGAAACCTATGATTTGGGATGGGTGTTTTGCTATTTTTGACTTTTCTGAGCTGGATTTCTTACCCTTTCATAGGTGTGTGTTGTCAGAAAATTATGATTAGGGATGTGTAGTTTGCTATTCGGACTTTTCAGAGCTAGGATTCTTAGTCTCTCATAGGCGTTTGTTGTCTGAAACCTATAGTTTGGGATGAGTAGTTTGCTATTTCAGGCTTTTATGAGCTAGGTTTCCTAGTATATCATAGGTGTGTGTTGTCTGAAACTTGTGATTTGGGATATGTAAGTTACTATTTGGGCTTTTCTGAGCTAGATTTCTTAGTCTTTCGTTGGTGTGTGTTGTCAGAAACCTATCATTTGAGATGGGTGGATTGCTATTTTTGACTTTTCTGAGCTTTTCTGACCTAAGGTTTTCTTAGTCTTTCGTAGGTATGTGTTGTCTGAAACCTATAAAAATAAACTATTGCCGTAAATTCTGAGCTAATAAGGGTTTTTGACCGCAAACTCTAGTTTTGTGTAATAAAATTATGGAAAATACATTTCGTTGACTCATAGGTGAAACTTAAGTCCAGTTATGGATCGAAAAATAAATTATTTCTATAAAATCTGAGCTAATAAGGGTTTTTGACCGTAAACTCTAGTTTTTTTGTAAGAAGATTATGGAAAATACAATTCTCTGGTTCAAATGTGAAACTTAAGTCCAGTTATGAATCGAAAAAAAAACTATTTCTGTAAAATCTGAGTTAATAGGGGTTTTTGACCGTAAAATCTAGTTTTTTTTTGTAAGAAAATTATGGAAAATGTAAAACTTAAGTCTATTTTTGGATCTAAAAATAAAACTATTTCCGTAAAATCTGAGCTAATAAGGGTTTTTGACCGTAAACTCTAGTTTCTTGTAAGAAAATTATGGTAAATACAATTCTCTAGTTCAAATGTGAAACTTAAGTCCAGTTTTTGGATACTCATAATGATGAGGACTGATAGTTCTTATTCAATATTTTTTCATAAAAAACAAACTATTTTTTTTAAACCTCGAAATTATTCAACTTTATTTATTTTTTTTTATTTTTTTGTACGTATCTTAAAATGACAAATATGCTTACGGCTCTAACAATTGTACTCTATGATTGGTCAGAGACACGATGTGGCTCTCCCACTGGTATTCTATGTCTGGTTATCGACACTACCTAGTCTATTGCACGTATTAAATCAGTATTTTTTACGCAGTGGAACGATAAACACTTAAGTCATATCTTTTTAAAAAAAAGTGGAGATGGAGCCTTTTAATAAAGTGTGTTCACATAACAAGGTTATTGTAGCATTGAATGCCGACAAGGAGAAGTATTTAAACTATGAAACAAGTACAAATGGTAGCACTATTGGAAATATATGCATGCATTGTCATGACAGTAAGGAATTAAATTTCTTTGGAATACCGAAAAAATTCAACTCTTATGTTGGTGGTTATGCGAGATTGAGATGTCCAGAGATGATGCACTCAAAGAGAATGCCAACATAAAAATAATCGTTGATGATAGAGGACAACTCCTTGTTACTCTTGCAGGTAACACATTACCTACTAATACATCCAGTCGTCACCTGTCGGGTATTAGCATTCAACGGAAGATCAATAAAAGAAAGGCCTACTCTTTTACTAATATCGTAAACCATATCTTGTCTACGTGCCGAAACTATTACCTGTGTAAAAATAATGTAATAATAGACAGTGAAATTGCCAGAAAAATAAAAAGGGCATTGTCAGAAAATATCACTATGGAATAAAGATGAATCGATGAAAAACAAAGCACCAACAAACGTTACTGCCATTGATCAAACAGTCAATGAACCAAATAATACCAAAGACGAAAAGCATATTGAGCCTGTTGATAAAACACCAGTAAAAATTGTGTATGACTCAAAATGGAATAATGATTATTCTACTGATTACGAACTAAGAGAAGACAATAACTATAATATCAAGAGAGAACATGGTGAACTATTTTATGGAAAAGATTCAAATGTCCAAAGTTAATCATTGGTATTAATAATGTATCATAATATATTTTTGTATAAATATTCTACATAGCATTATTTCATTAAAAATATACTATGCATTACATTGTTGTGTGTTCATTATTTTTAGAGTAAGCTAGCATATCAAACGTTTAGAATGTCTAATAAAACGTCGGAGATGTAAGAAAAGGAATTTGCATACATCTGTTGTCAAACACACGGGATAACATTGACAAAATCTTCGTATCAGAATGAATAAATTATTTATCAACATCCGTTGTTGGATATGTCATTATGACAAAATTGTAAGTAAGTAACAAACTCTTTCTTGAATTCACCTCTTGGATACACAATACAGAAATTTAATTAAGGAAATTATGAAAAAAAAATTGTAAGTAAGTAACAAACTCTTTCTTGAAGTCACCTCTTGGATACACAATGCAGAAATTTCATTTAAGAAATTATCAAAAATTGTAAGAAAGTAGCAAATTCTTTCTTGAATTCGCCTCCTGGATAAATAAAAAAGAAATTTCATTCAAGAAATTATGACAAAATTCTAAGTAAGTAACAAACTCTTTCTTGAAGTCACCTCTTGGATACACAATGCAGAAATTTCATTTAAGAAATTATGAAAAAATTGTAATCAAGTAACAAACTCTTTCCTGAAGTTACCTCTTGGATACACAATGCAGAAACTTCATTTAAGAAACTATGAAAAAATTGTAAGTAAGTAAGTAACAAATTCTTTCTTGAAGTCACCTCTTGGATACACAATACAGAAATTTCATTAAAGAAATTATGAAAAAATTGTAAGTAAGTAGCAAATTCTTTCTTGAATTCGCCTGCTGGATAAACAAAAAGACATTTCGTTCAAGAAATTATGACAAAATTCTTAGTAAGTAACAAACTCTTTATTGTTTTCACGTCTTAGATACACGGTGTAGAAATTTCATTCAAGAAATTATGAAAAAAATTCTCAGTAAGTAACAATTTCTTTCTTGAAGTCCCCTCTTGGATACACAATACGGAAATTTCATTCAAGAAATTATGAAAATATTTGTAAGTAAGTAACAAACTCTTTATTGATTTCACCTCATGGATACACAATACAGATACTTCATTCAAGAAATTATGAAAAAATCGCAAGTAAGTAACAAACTCTTAATTATTTTCTCCTCTTGAATATACAATACGGAAATTTCATTCAATAAATTATGAAAGAATTATAAGTAAGTAACAAACTCTTTCCTGAAGTCACCTCTTGGATACACAATGCAGAAACTTGATTTAAGAAACTATGAAAAATTGTAAGTAAGTAAGTAACAAATTCTTTCTTGAATTCGCCTCTTGGATAAACAAAAAAATCATTTCATTCAAGAAATTATGACAAAATTCTAAGTACGTAACAAACCCTTTCTTGAATTCGCCATTGGGATGCACAATACAGAAATTTAATTCAGGAAATTATGAAAAACATTGTAAACAAACTCTTTTGAACTCGCTTCCTGGACAGACAATACTGCAATTTCACTCAAGAAATTATGAAAAAATTGTAAGTAAGTAGCAAACTGTTTCTTGAATTCTCCTCTTGGATGCACAATACAGATATTTCATTCAACAAATTATAAAAATATTGTAAGTAAGTAACACACTCTTTCTTGAATACACCTCTTGGATACACAATACGGAAATTTCATTCAAGAAATTATGAGAAAATTCTAAGTACGTAACAATCTCTTTTTTGAAGTCTCCTCTTGGATACGCAATACGATACGGAAATTTCATTCAAGAAATTATGAGAAAATTCCAGGTAAGTAACAATCTCTTTCTTGAAGTCCCCTCTTGGATACACAATACGGAAATTTCATTCAAGAAATTATTTAAAAAAACATGGAAAGTAAGTAACAAACTCTTTATTGATTTCACCTCTTGGATACAAAAAAAAACATTTCATTCAAGAAATTATGACAAAATTCTAAGTAAGTAACAAACTCATTCTTGAATTCACCGTTTGCATGCACAATACAGAAATTTCATTCTATGGGACCTCTACACGTGATCAAATACGTTTTGAAACTACATGCTATTTGCTTGCCTTTCCTTGGTACCTTTCCAAACGAGCGGGGATTCCCCACTGGTTCCTACACATTGCAAAAAAGTGAGCAGTACGAACGGGGATTCCCCACACAATTTTGTGTGGTTACGTACGTGTCCACACGAGGTTGCGTGCGTGCACGTAACCTCGTCTAAATTAACCTTTAAAAATGAAATAAAGCTATGTCGACTTTGCATGTCTCTCTCACTATGTATTCGCCGTCGCGGTGTGTAACCAATCACCAATCAAGTTATCGTATATTGAGCAACCTCCGCTGTCTCTGATTGGCCCCTAAAAATGGGTTTTGTCTAAAAAACCAGTCTGGTTGAAAACGTGGAGTTGAAACAAAGTTGAAAACGTGGAGTTCTGTATTGTGCATTCCCAATGGCGAATTCAAGAAAGGGTTTGTTACTTACTTAGAATTTTGTCATAATTTATTGAATGAAATGACTTTTGTTTATCCAAGAGGCGAATTCAAGAAAGAATTTGTTACTTACTTACTTATAATTTTTTCATAGTTTCTTAAATGAAGTTTCTGCATTGTGTATCCAAGAGGTGACTTCAGGAAAGAGTTTGTTACTTGCTTACAGTTTCTTCATAACTTATTGAATGAAATTTCCGTATTGTATATCCAAGAGGAGAAAATAATAAAGAGTTTGTTACTTACTTGCGATTTTTTCATAATTTCTTGAATGAAGTATCTGTATTGTGTATCCATGAGGTGAAATCAATAAAGAGTTTGTTACTTACTTACAAATATTTTCATAATTTCTTGAATGAAATTTCCGTATTGTGTATCCAAGAGGGCACTTCAAGAAAGAAATTGTTACTTACTGAGAATTTTTCATAATTTCTTGAATGAAATTTCTACACCGTGTATCTAAGACGTGAAAACAATAAAGAGTTTGTTACTTACTTAGAATTGTGTCATAATTTCTTGAACGAAATGTCTTTTTGTTTATCCAGCAGGCGAATTCAAGAAAGAATTTGCTACTTACTTACAATTTTTTCATAATTTCTTTAATGAAATTTCTGTATTATGTATCCAAGAGGTGACTTCAAGAAAGAATTTGTTACTTACTTACTTACAATTTTTTCATATTTTCTTAAATGAAGTTTCTGCATTGTGTATCCAAGAGGTGACTTCAGGAAAGAGTCTGTTACTTGCTTACAATTTTTTCATAATTTCTTAAATGAAATTTCTGCATTGTGTATCCAAGAGGTGACTTCAAGGAAGAGTTTGTTACTTACTTAGAATTTTGTCATAATTTCTTGAATGAAATGTCTTTTTTATTTATCCAGGAGGCGAATTCAAGAAAGAATTTGCTACTTACAATTGTTGATAATTTCTTAAATGAAATTTCTGCATTGTGTATCCAAGAGGTAACTTCAAGAAAGAGTTTGTTACTTACTTACAATTTTTTTTCATAATTTCCTTAATTAAATTTCTGTATTTTGTATCCAAGAGGTGAATTCAAGAAAGAGTTTTTTACTTACTTACAATTTTTTCATAATGACATATCCAACAACGGATGTTGATAAATAATTTATTCATTCTGATACGAAGATTTTGTCTATGTTATCCCATGTGTTTGACAATAGATGTATGCAAATTCCTTTTCTTACATCTCCGACGTTTTATTAGACATTCTAAACGTTTGATATGCTAGCTTACTCTAAAAATAATGAACACACAACTATGTAATGCATAGTATATTTTAATGAATTAATGCTATGTAGAATATTAATACAAAAAATATATTATGATACATTATTAATATCAATGATTAACTTTGGACATTTTGAATCTTTTCCATAAAATACTTCACCATGTTCTCTCTTGATATTATAGTTATTGTCTTCTCTTAGTTCGTAATCAGTAGAATAATCATTATTCCATTTTGAGTCATACACAATTTTTACTGGTGTCTGATCAAAAGGCTCAATATGCTTTTCGTCTTTGGTATTATTTGGTTCATTGACTGCTTGATCAATGGCAGTAACGTTTGCTGGTGCTTTGTTTTTCATCGGTTCATCTTTATATTCCATAGTGATATTTTCTGACAATGCCCTTTTTATTTTTCTGGCAATTTCACTGTCTATTATCACATTATTTTTACACAGGTAACAGTTTCGGCACGTAGACAAGATATGGTTTACGATATTAGTAGAAAAGTAGGCCTTTCTTTTATTGATCTTCCGTTGAATGCTAATACCCGACAGGTGACGATTGGATGTATTAGTAGGTAATGTGTTACCTGCAAGAGTAGCAAGGAGTTGTCCTCTATCATCAAAGATTATTTTTATGTTTGCATTCTCTTTGAGTGCAATCATCTCTGGACATCTCAATCTCGCATAACCACCAACATAAGAGTTGAATTTTTTCGGTATTCCAAAGAAATTTAATTCCTTACTGTCATGACAATGCATGCATACATTTCCAATAGTGCTACCACTTGTACTTGTTTCATAGTTTAAATACTTCTCCTTGTCGGCATTCAGTGCTACAATAACCTTGTTATGTGAACACACTTTATTAAAATGCTCCATCTTCACTTTTTTTAAAAAAAAGATATGACTTATGTATTTGTCGTTCCACTGCGTAAAAAATACTGATTTAATACGTGCAATAGACTAGGTAATGCCGATAACCAGACATAGAATACCAGTGGGAAAGCCACATCGTGTCTCTGACCAATCATAGAGTACAATTGTTAGAGCCGTAAGCATATTTGTCATTTTAAGATACGTACAAAAAAAAAATAAAGTTGAATAATTTCGAGGTTTAAAAAAAATAGTTTGTTTTTATGAAAAAAATATTGAATTAGAACTACCAGTCCTCATCATTATGAGTATCCAAAACTGGACTTAAGTTTCGCATTTGAACCAGAGAATTGTATTTTCCATAATTTTCTTACAAAAAACTAGAGTTTACGGTCAAAAAACCCTTATTAGCTCAGATTTTACGGAAATAGTTTTATTTTTCGATCCAAAAATAGACTTAAGTTTCACATTTGAACCAGAGAATTGTATTTTCCATAATTTTCTTACAAAAAACTAGAGTTTACGGTCAAAAAACCCTTATTAGCTCAGATTTTACAGAAATAGTTTATTTTTCGATCCATAACTGGACTTAAGTTTCACATTTGAACCAGAGAATTGTATTTTCCATAATTTTCTTACAAAAAAACTAGAGTTTACGGTCAAAAACCCCTATTAACTCAGATTTTACAGAAATAGTTTATTTTTCGATTCATAACTGGACTTAAGTTTCACAGTTGAACCAGAGAATTGTATTTTCCATAATTTTCTTACAAAAAACTAGAGTTTACGGTCAAAACCCTTATTGGCTCAGATTTTATAGAAAAAGTTTATTTTTATAGGTTTCAGACAACACATACCTACGAAAGACTAAGAAACCTTGGCTCAGAAAAGTCTAAAATAGCAAACCACCCATCCCAAATCATAGGTTTCAGACAACACACACCTATGAAAGGTTAAGAAATCCAGCTCAGAAAAGTCAAAAATAGCAATCCACCCATCCCAAATCATAGGTTTCTGACAACACACACCAACGAAAGACTAAGAAATCTAGCTCAGAAAAGCCCGAAATAGTAACTTACATATCCCAAATCACAAGTTTCAGACAACACACACCTATGAAATACTAGGAAACCTAGCTCATAAAAGCCTGAAATCGCAAACTACTCATCCCAAACTATAGGTTTCAGACAACAAACCCCTATGAGAGACTAAGAATTCTAGCGCTGAAAAGTCCGAATAGCAAACTACACATCCCAAATCATAATTTTCTGACAACACACACCTATGAAAGGGTAAGAAATCCAGCTCAGAAAACTCAAAAATAGCAAACCACCCATCCCAAATCATAGGTTTCCGACAACACACACCTATGAAAGACTATGAAATCCAGCTCAGAAAAGTCAAAAATAGCAACCCACCCATCCCAAATCATAGGTTTCAGACAACACACATCAACGAAAGACTAAGAAATCTAGCTCAGAAATGCCCGAAATAGTAATTTACATATCCCAAAACATAAGTTTCAGACAACACACACCTACGAAATACTAGGAAACCTAACTCATAAAAGCCTGAAATAGCAAACTACTCATCCCAAACTATAGGTTTCAGACAACAAACGCCTATGAGAGACTAAGAATCCTAGCTCTGAAAAGTCCAAATAGCAAACTACACATCCCAAATCATAATTTTCTGACAACACACACCTATGAAAGGGTAAGAAATCCAGCTCAGAAAACTCAAAAATAGCAAACCACCCATCCCAAATCATAGGTTTCCGACAACACACACCTATGAAAGACTAAGAAATCCAGCTCAGAAAAGTCAAAAATAGCAATCCACCCATCCCAAATCATAGGTATCTGACAACACACACCAACGAAAGACTAAGAAATCTAGCTCAGAAAAGCCCGAAATAGTAACTTACATATCCCAAATCACAAGTTTCAGACAACACACACCTATGAAATACTAGGAAACCTAGCTCATAAAAGCCTGAAATAGCAAACTACTCATCCCAAACTATAGGTTTCAGACAACAAACGCCTATGAGAGACTAAGAATCCTAGCTCTGAAAAGTCCGTATAGCAAACTACACATCCCAAATCATAATTTTCTGACAACACACACCTTATGAAAGTGTAAGAAATCCAGCTCAGAAAAGTCAAAAATAGCAAACCACCCATCCCAAATCATCGGTTTCCGACAATACACACCTATGAAAGACTAAGAAATCCAGCTCAGAAAAGTCAAAAATAGCAACCCACCCACCCCAAATCATAGGTTTCAGACAACACACATCAACGAAAGACTAAGAAATCTAGCTCAGAAATGCCCGAAATAGTAATTTACATATCCCAAAACATAAGTTTCAGACAACAAACACCTACGAAATACTAGGAAACCTAACTCATAAAAGCCTGAAATAGCAAACTACTCATCCCAAACTACAGGTTTCAGACAACAAACGCCTATGAGAGACTAAGAATCCTAGCTCTGAAAAGTCCAAATAGCAAACTACACATCCCAAATCATAATTTTCTGACAACACACACCTATGAAAGGGTAAGAAATCCAGCTCAGAAAAGTCAAAAATAGCAAACCACCCATCCCAAATCATAGGTTTCCGACAACACACACCTATGAAAGACTAAGAAATCCAGCTTAGAAAAGTCAAAAATAGCAACCCACCCACCCCAAATCATAGGTTTCAGACAACACACATCAACGAAAGACTAAGAAATCTAGCTCAGAAAAGCCCGAAATAGTAATTTACATATCCCAAAACATAAGTTTCAGACAACACACACCTACGAAATACTAGGAAACCTAGCTCATAAAAGCCTGAAATAGCAAACTACTCATCCCAAACTCTAGGTTTCAGACAACAAACGCCTATGAGAGACTAAGAATCCTAGCTCTGAAAAGTCCAAATAGCAAACTACACATCCCAAATCATAATTTTCTGACAACACACACCTATGAAAGGGTAAGAAATCCAAGCTCAGAAAAGTCAAAAATAGCAAACCACCCATCCTAAATCATAGGTTTCTGACAACACACACCTATGAAAGACTAAGAAATCCAGCTCAGAAAAGTCAAAAATAGCAACCCAACCACCCCAAATCATAGGTTTCGGACAACACACATCAACGAAAGACTAAGAAATCTAGCTCAGAAAAGCCCGAAATAGTAATTTACATATCCCAAAACATAAGTTTCAGACAACACACACCTACGAAATACTAGGAAACCTAACTCATAAAAGCCTGAAATAGCAAACTACTCATCCCAAACTATAGGTTTCAGACAACAAACGCCTATGAGAGACTAAGAATCCTAGCTCTGAAAAGTCCAAATAGCAAACTACACATCCCAAATCATATTTTTCTGACAACACACACCTATGAAAGGGTAAGAAATCCAGCTCAGAAAAGTCAAAAAAAGCAACCCACCCACCCCAAATCATAGGTTTCAGACAACACACATCAACGAAAGACTAAGAAATCTAGCTCAGAAAAGCCCGAAATAGTAATTTACATATCCCAAAACATAAGTTTCAGACAACACACACCTACGAAATACTAGGAAACCTAGCTCATAAAAGCCTGAAATAGCAAACTACTCATCCCAAACTATAGGTTTCAGACAACAAACACCTATGAGAGACTAAGAATCCTAGCTCTGAAAAGTCCAAATAGCAAACTACACATCCCAAATCATAATACGGGTTTTTTCGTTAGCAACTCCCCCCTCCACTATCACAGTATAAGTACTCTAAGGCATCCCCGCTCCTATCACTCCACCACTTGTGTACTATACAGAACACATCGAAGAAGTAAAGCTATCCGTTATTAAAATTCTTTTCTTGCTATCTACATCAAATCTTTAGTAGACTATAACGTTAAACTATTTTAAATTGACAACACTGTTCAAACACCACTTGTGTATTATACAGTACACATCGAAGTATTCGCAAATGCTAAACCCTTTTTTTTTCTCCACCTTAATAGGATCAAATTCGCAAATCCTATCTACCGACACATTCATATCAAACGTAGAATAGCATGGTCCTATTGCGGTCGTAGAATCGCATAGTAATTCCTATACGTCTCGTAGAAGTATAAGGCAATGTGAGGGGAATATTCACTCTCTTTGAAAAGGTGTATAGGTTCGATAGAAATGCTTTCCTATAGCTTCAAGCAAATAGCACGGTAATTTCTATACGTCCCGTAGAAGTATAAGGCCATGTGAGCGGAGTACTCACTGTCTTTGAAAAGGTGTATAGGTCCCGTAGAAATGTTTTTCTATACGTCCCATAGAATTCAATAGATGCATTTTACTTCTGTTCGACAATTCAATGGAGGTTCCAGAATGCCAAACAGGACAGGCGTACTCAAGGATTGAGCGTACAAATGAGAGGAAAACCTTCAAACAATGCGATCTAGGGCATTTAAATTTTTTAAGGAGCGAAAATGCGGCATTTGCACGTTTTAAGATGTCATTAAGATGGCAATCCCATTTTAAGTCGCTTGAGGTGGTAACACCCAGTAATTTCATAGTGGTAGCAGACATTTCAGGGGAGATTGGACAGGAGAAAGAAGGGGCAGTTTTAAGGAAATTAGTAGTAAGAACAGCTGACTTTACAGGGTTGATTTCCATATCATTAGTAACAGCTTCGGTTGATATCGATTCCAAGATGTCCATTGGGTTACTTTTTAAATTTTGAAACATGTCTCTAAGACAGTTAGATCATCAACGAATTTCCATCTATCCGGGAAATAAACACCAAGGTTGTTTATCATTGTAAGGAATAAAATTGGACCTAAGAGGGTTCCCTGGGGCACACCATTATAAATTGGTAGGGGATCATAATATATATTCAGGTATTTCACGACTTGCGTTCTATTAGAGAGGAAAGACGCAATTAGTGGTAGATGTAGATGTTCCGAATTGTTGTTGGTCAACATTTGGTATTATCTTTACTTTCAACCACTCAGCTAAAAAGCTTCAATACAACTTGGAAAAAACTGGAGTAAGAGTAATTGGACGGACACCATCAAAATCTTGCATGTTACCTTTCTTTTTTATGGAAGTAATAAAACCTAATTTCCAACAATTTGGGAATTTACCAGTAGAGGTAATTTTATTAAAAAGTAAGGACAAAGGCTCTGAGAGATTGTCGGCTAAGGCTTTAATTAGTACAATCGGGATGTCTAGTATACAAGTATTGCACTTTTTAATGTTCTTAATTTTTGCCTTTACATCTGAGGGCGAAATAACGGGAAAATTGAGAGAGCACAAATCATAAGGAGTGTCAAAAGAAAGGGGAGGGAGGTTCTGAACTATGGAAGAAAGAAATTTGTTCAGATCATTGGCTGTAACTGAAGGGTCTTCTTGGAAATGGAAGTCTATAGTATTATGTGTTTTCCCACAAATTTTCTTTGTTCTATTGTAACATTGTTTGGCTTTGTAGAAAATAAATCCTGGACTTTACATTTGTAATATGAAGAAGCAGATTTGAGTATTTTCTTTTTTTATATGTTTACGCAGTGAGTTAGCCTCGGATGTTTTACCATTTTTAAGTAGATTCATTTTAATTCTAATTAGATTTTTCAATTGGCTAGTAATGTATGGTTTGTTATTAGGACATGTTTTTTACTATTTTCTCAGGGAAGGAATCTATGTATTTTGTTTTAATCAGATTTCGGAAGTTAGAAACTTTAAAATCAATGTCATTTTTCCCCTTGAGAGCCAGCCAGTTTTCAAAAGTAATCCAAGGTCCTAATTTGAAAAGACCCTCATCGGAAATTGGGCGATAAGAGAATTCAGTAACACAAAAAATATGATTAAAGGTGGAGAGAGGGCTCATTAATAAACAAAAATGGTAGCTTCTTCCTAACGGGGGCAAAGGGACAGGAGGGGTATAGAAAGCCTGCATGTTGGTGCAAATCAAATCAAGGGTAGAACTTCCCTTGGTTTTTGGCATTTTTACTATCTGTTTTAAGTTTAGGGAATTACAAAGAGAATTTAATGTTAGATCATTAGCATCACCTACTAAGAAAATACCAGCGTTCGGGAATTTGCAGAGGACAAAGTCGGCACTACTATGCAGTTGCTGGTAGAATCGCTGTCTTTGTGCAGCGTTTTGATTTGGGGAATAATAGAAATAGCAAAATACATTCAAATTAAAGGGGCTTGGTAAAAGTTTGGGTCTTCCTCTTACCCAAATGATTTTATCGTAATCTGAAAGGTAGGGAGCATGAATTAATTTAGGAAAGAGATAATTATTTACAAAAAATAGTATTCCATCTCCTTTTTTACCTAGGGGGTGATCATGAGGACGAAGTTTTATGAATTGGGAGTGGACCTTATTTTTCAGTCAGTCAAGGTTCTGTGCTTAGGCCTCTATTACGGCAATTACATCAATTTTGTGTACTTGACAGAGGGCCTCTAGTTCGATCAATTTGTCAAAACCCAGGCTTTCTGCGTTCGTAACAAGGAGCTTTGGGAAAATAAAACGGTTACTAAAGCGATCAATTTTTTGTTTGTTAATTGTAGGAGCCAGTAGGGAGTGGGAGGGACGTGGATCCGGCATCTTTTTTTAGATGAAGACTGGGATTCGTTTGAGAAGCAGGATTAAAAGGCGGGACCGTACCGGGCTTGAGAGAAAAGGAGTACAGCGGACAATTAATGGGGATATTATTAACTTGGGATGGAAGTACGGTGGAATGGAGATAATCTGTTAAACGGCTGTTACCGTTGATGGTGGGAATGGTGATTCACGTCTGTCAAGGGGTCGTCCTGATGTTGGGTACCCGTCTGACTGACTGTATTTCAAAGAGTAAACTGTGCGAAAAATGTGGTTCAGTCCCGCTTTCTAGGGCTATAATGAAAGGAAGGTTGAGATGGCTTGGGCTCGTTGTGCGGATGAAGGATGACAAATTGCCGAATATTGTCCTTTTCGGCCAACCGTCTAGAGCTAAACGGAAAGCAGGTCGTCCTCGTCTGGGGTGGAAGGACGTCATAAAGAAAGATTTAAAGGAAATGGGAACTTCCTGGGAGGGTGTAAAAAGGGAGGCTTTGAATAGATTGGGATGGAGGAGGAGCGTGTGTAGCTGTGTTGGCCTCAGACAGCTTGGTGCTGCTGTGAGTTGTTAGTAGTAATTGTAGTATAAGATCTACAAAGGAGATAGCTTCACCTATTTAGGAAGCAATATTAGCAAGATGAAAGATACAGTTAAGATGTAAAGAATAAAATACCCGAAGTGCAGGTTTTTTTTTTATTTATTCATGAATAGGAAGAAAAAGCATTTGAACTAAGATTACAATGCTAGTTATCACGGGAATGAATAAGAGTGGTTAAGTTTAGCTCTGAAACTTAGGCTTCAAAAAACTTGGGGGTTGAGGAAGATATGCTAACTGTTTCCAGAAGAATTGTTTAAGGATATGTTTTAGGTACGCATTAGAATGGCGGTATTTAAAAAAATTAGCTGCTAGAAAAGTGCGGCTCCATTGCTCTTTCTGTGGTTACAATTAACGAAAGGTTGAGCTGGTCAGGTTATGCTTTATAGAGGAAGGATAGTAGACTGGTGAAACCTTCCTTTTTGAAAATTCATCTGGAAAAGCAGGGTGTCTTTGAGTATGGTGAGAGGGGTTTTAAGAAATGATTTACAGGAAATAAGAACTTTATGTGAAGGAGTAAAGACTGGAGCACGGTACAAACTGGTTTGGCATGTGTGCCTGTGGAGTTGTGTTGACCTCATGCACCTTTGCACTGTAATGAGCTTTCATTATTAGTAATAGAAGTATGTGTGTATATACCTATTTGCTCTCTATTCTTCAGTCATAAAAGAAGTTTTCTTACTTTTAGGTCTTAAGTAAGTGGAAGTCAGTCGAGCTAGCTGTCTCATTATCTAGTCTTCAAGATGAAGAGTCTCTCATTTATGCTGTCTTAGCAACGTCTAACCTAAAAGACTTTGAAAAGCTTGGTGCCAAATTCTCATATACAGTCAGTGGCAATGAAAAAAGACTTAGTCTTTCAACTTCTTTAAATGATAAAACTTCAACCCTTCAAGGAACACTTGCCAAACAATTCGACAATTTGCAAAAGTTCTACAAAGGAGAAATTAAGTTTTTGACCCCATTTACGGATCCTTTTATAACTGAAATGATGTATGTACATGAATTTGGCAAACTGCATACTAAGTTTAGCATCAATATTGCTGATATTAATATCTTAAAATTTGGATTGGATGGGGAGCTCAATAGCAGTATATTACACGGAATTCTTAACATTCATTCAACTATGCGAGGGTATGAAGATTTTCTTCTTTCTGTCAAGTCATCTTTACATAATGGTGATAGAAACTATATTTTGGAAAGTAATTTAAACAAAAAGCACATAAAGGTTGAAATACTATCAAACAGTTTGGAAAATAGAAGATCTTCTCAATATAGTCTGAGGGGCCGACTTGAAACGCCTTTTGCACCAACATTAGCTGGGCATTTAATCCACTCAAATAACAACGGTAAAATATCAACATCAGGAGAGTTGTCTGTTGAAAATAGCCGAACAGCGTCGTTAGACATTGATGGTACTTATTTATCTTTTTCAAATTTCGATGTCTCTGTTTCTACATTGGTTCCAGGGTATAATATCACCTCCAAGTTAAAGAATGTTTTGCATGGGGCTAAAGTCAGTTCTGGTATAGAGACATCTATTAATGGGAATGATTATGCACTTCTAACTGAAGGGAATTGTCAAACTGATAGAAAATCAAAGATACTGTATGGAAAATTGAAATTAAGCTCGCCCTCCATCCCAGAAACCGCATTCCACACGGAGTATATAAAAAAAACAAATAGCATTTCGTCATTCATCCAGCTAACTTACGGTTCAACCAAGCATTTATTTAATACAAAAATTGCTTTGAAAAATGCCCTCAACTTTGAGGGTGTGTTGCAATTGGACTCACCACTCATACACACTGATATTAAGATTAAGCAACTCTGGAATAGTCGGAAGGTAATGCATGAAGTGTTATTAGCAAGTTCTGGTGATTCTGTGAAGTATGCATCCTTATTCGATGTTAAGAGTGAAAGAGGTGGTATTAGAGTTGCTGGAAGTGGATCAATATTAACCACTTGGAGTGAGGATGTGAAGTTTAATTTAAATTATGCAGATAAAGAGGGTGAATATAAACCGGAGATCACTGTCACCTATGGTAAATCAAAGTCAGTGAAATTGGTGGGAATTGTCATTAATAAAGACAAATTAATTAGTTTAAATGGCTCTATCTTGCCAAATTTTTGTGATCCGATAATAATATCTGGATCATTTGACAATACAAAACCTCAAATATCTTTGATAACAATGTTTGAATGGCAAAGGGGCAGGAAGATTGAGTTTGACTATAAAGGTATATTTTCTTATACTTTTAGCGACATTAAAGTTTTGCTGAAAACGCCTCTTCAGGAATTCCGTAATTTGGGATTGAGTATGAACCATGACCTTTCCAGTGCTGAAAAACAACTGAAGTTAATTACAAATGTTGACAATGTGAAGCTTGAGCTGCAGAGCAGAGCTGGCAGTACAGCAACTAAAATGTTTTCTGAATTCTCGCTCTTCACTCCTATTCCTGGCTTTGAAGTAATTGGAGCAAACGGTGCTGTAGACTTTAACTCTAAAAAAGCTGAATTTGTTGTAAAATTTGCCAAACAAGAAATTAAGGCCGTAGGTTCTTACCGCAAAATAGGTGGTAAAATACTTGGCTATCTGAAATACACAAATCCATTTGCTTTAAGCAAATCCCTTTCGCTTGATTTGACCTATGATTCAGCAAGAGATAAGAAAATTCAAGCTATAGTTCAAACATCAAAATCTCGTGCCGATATTTTGATTAGAGTTGCAACGTCATCAGCTGCTACCGAAGTTGAGATAACTGCTAACACTCCCATCATAGGTCTCGAAAAGATTGTCGTAAAAGGGAGCTATGACGCCAAAAAACGTTCTCTACTTTTAAATGCTCGAAAGAATTCTGCTGAGATTATCTTTCAAGCAAAAAATCCATCTGGCCTAGTGGAAATGACTTTATCAACACCCTTTGAAACTGCAAGTAATATGGTTTTTTCGGCACAGTACACTGACAGATCGCTAGAAGCATATTTTGGACGTAATGCTCACAAATATGCGATCAGTGCATCCTATAATATAAAGCAGAATAGGTTTGAAGCTACCGGCACTTTAACAACCCCTTTCAAAGAGATGCAAAAGGTTACAGCAGCCCTTGATTATGATTGGTCAAACGAAATTAATAATGGAAATATAGTATTTCAAAAAGATACTAAAAAGATTGAAGTAACTGGCTCTTTCAATATCCAAAATTTATTAATGCCCTCTATTTATGTTGTCATTCCAGAAGGCCCTCTAATATCCAAAACTGAAGTTAGTATTAACTATAATATTAAAGACACTTTAAAGACACTTGAAATGAAGCTGGTCTATGACTCTGAAATTTACCATTTATCAATGGCAGCATCAATGGAGCCACGGAATGGATACTTACATTTATTTTTTAATCCGCCTCTTCTTCAAAGGTTTGAGCTGAAAGTGAATTATGATATGAGATCGGTTCCTGCGAAATTTAACCTTTTTTGTCAAAAAGGGACAAGTAAGATTGTAAATATTGATGTTAATGCGGATTTAGTGCATATTTCAGCCAATGCATCAACAGTAATCCCTGGATATGAAAATTTATCATTTAATGCGAGCATTGAACGAGCGGAAACGTCCAAATTTGTTTTGCATGCAAGTAAGAATGACGATTTTTTTGAAATGTTTTTCGAAAATACTGATGGTAATATTGATGATAGTTATTTGATTACCCTTAAAACTCCATTCGAAGGTTTGAGATCATTTTCTATCGAAGGTACTAGAAAAGTATCTCCTGAGAATATCTTATACAATCTAAACATAGTGAAAGGTGTGCATCATTTGTCGCTTGCTCTGAGTGGTTTCATGAGCATCAAGAAATCTGATCTTAGAGCAGCTGTGTCATCAAATATTCCATTTTTGGAAAACTATGGTTTAAGTCTTGAATATGATTTTTTGAAGAAGATTAGTGGCAGTCTGGTGGTAGAAAGAAACAAGACAAAAACAACCCTAAGTGGTAAGTTTTTTAGTAGTAAATATCCCCATTTGAGAGCAAAGACCTCGTATCTAAAATATCTTTTCTTGTGAAATTCCTGTTATGAATATCTAAATAGCCAGCTTAGACCTGTCTTGGTCTAGACCACACTGCTATTTGCGGTATTGTTAAACTATTGCTCCCCTAATGACGTCGTATCCTGAATGTTTATATTGTCGTATCCTGAATGTTCCTGAATGAACGAAAGTGCAAAAATTGGACGAAAGTGGGCAATTTTCCCAGTCGCGGTGCCCCCCAAGCCACGGCGCCTGTGACAACGGCCCCGGTTGCCCCCCCCCCCCCTAGGAAAGGCTCGGCCTACTCTTGGTTATTTTATTGATATTTTGCTGGTTTTTGGATACTGATTAATTGTGCTAGAGTTCTGACTGATTCATGCACATGTTTGTTTATCATTAAAGAAACGGTTTTTTTTTTTTTTTTTTTTTTTTTTTTTTTTTTTTTTTTTTTTTTTTTTTTTTTTTTTTTTTTTTTTTTTTTTTTGTGACGATTCAGTAACAGCTATTGATGTATAAGCTGTTGGCACCAAAAACGTGTTTCTTACTTCTCATAAAAATTGTTTGACATGCAGCCAACTAAAATCCAAGAAGTATATGCTTTTGTAAGGTTGATATATTTTGAAAAATATCTTTTAGGTATTTTCATTTTTTTAAATAAGAAAATGTGCCACCCCTATATTTTAGTGAATTGCTGCTACTGATATCATCGTGAAGTGACTATGCTGGATGCTTTATAAACAGTGTCACCATTTAGTTGCTGCCGTAGAGTAGATGTCATCAGTGAACTACATACCAGCGCTTAAAAAAACTAATAAAAACTTCTCCAAGAAAAAATTTGAATTCTGATTGAAGGTAGCCAGTAAATTATCAGTTTATATTAATTTTGACCAGCTCACCATAAATTATCTTAAATTTAACATTTATTGTTATTTTTTTTTTTTTGGGGGGGGGGGGGTATTATTCAAGAACTGAGTAAATGCAATGATACGCAGGAAGCTAATTGATTTTATTTGCTGATGAAGGACCTCTTTTTTAATTACTTTCCAATGGGAAATTTAGAAGAGAGCGTTTAAGGCTTTGGAAAACGGATCATGCTTATATTTTCATTATAAAAAAATAATATTAATGAATTACTCTCGGATATATAATTCCAAGTGAGCAACACAAATTAGTAATAATCTATAATGGCAAATCCAGGAAAATAAATCTATTGTTTTCATTAATTATAAATAAACAAATCTCACTTTTGTGTATATATAATTTTAAGATGGGTCTAAGGTAGCACTCTTGAGTATCCACAGATTCACCATATAAATAAGTCCAATAGAATCGATATTATTCATATTGAAAATTGTTCTTAATGCTCATCAAACAAACTTACTAAACAAACCGATGCTATTTCAGGAAGTAACTAAGTTACTTCTCTAGATATGATCTTATGCTCTAACACCAAAATTAGCATTCTAGAAGCTATGCTACTAAATGATTTGTAAATTTGTTATAAGCTACGTACATGTAGAACCTAATAATGGAATCAGACATGAGCTTCATCAAACAAACTTACTAAACATGCTCATCAAATGCTCATCAAACAAACTTACTAAACAAACCGATGCTATTTCAGGGAGTAACTAAGTTACTTCTCTAGATATGATCTTATGCTCTAACACCAAAATTAGCATTCTAGAAGCTATGCTACTAAATGATTTGTAAATTTGTTATAAGCTACGTACATGTAGAACCTAATAATGGAATCAGACATGAGCTTACCCCCCCTAAACGTGGGGGTGGGGATGATCATTCGATTTTTCAAATGATCAAATGATGTGGTCGTCTGATTTTGAAAAAGGAGTATATTGAAGTACCAGTTTCCCAGATCACCCAGAGAGCAAACTCGAGTGCATGCGCCCTTCTCTGATAACCAAATTGTTTATGCTTTTGTCTCTTTTCAGGGGACGTTGACGTTTTACCAAACGGTGCCACTGTACGAGTTGTCACACCATTTATTGGGTATCGGGAAGTTGAAGTATCCACTAAACTTGAAGAACAAAAAGCAGAGTTGAGCTTAAAAACTGAAAACAAGCTATCAAACTTCTCAGTTTCTTTTTCCTTTGATGACAAAGAAATTGATGCTACAATTCGAACATCCATTCCCGGATTTGAAATGCTAAGTGCCAAGGCTCAGCATGCTTTTACTGCTGAAAATAAATATTTATCTCTTACTTTATCTCGAAATGGTCAGAAAATCGACATATCTAGTAGCATATCAATAAGAAAGAGTGGATTGGATTTTGAAGCTTATCTCTCAACTTATCATCGTGGCTTCGAAAAAATTGAATTGACTGGAATGTGTGACAAAACGGAGAATACAGTTAAATTTGCAATGTCATTCCAAAGGAACGCTGCTAGGTATGAAACTTCCCTCGTATCTGTAAATAGTAATGACTTCATTGATGTAAAGGCCACTTTCTCCACTCCGCATAAATACTGGGAAGACGTTTTAATTGACGGTATTATTAAGAAGAATGAGAAAATCGCAGATTTCATCATCGACTGTAATGGGGAAAAGAAGAAAGTTTCAGGGAAGCTTGATTATGATGCGTCCAGCTTTAAAGCGACAGTAAACACACCTTTCCAGGGACTTGAGAAAATGTCTATTGCAGCTAAATATGATGAGAGCTCTTTAGAGGCAGGACTCCATACTCCTTTTAAAGGGTTTGAAACGATTAGCTTTGGTGGTAGCTATGACTTCCAGTCAGAAAGCAAAATGGCCCGTGTTATCCTGACCAAAGGTAATATATCTTATTTTTAGTGTTTATCGCGTTTTAACATTGACTTTTAAGCATGTATTATCTCAAGAGTTTTGCAGTAAACAAGTAAAGTAGTAAGAAATAGTAGTAAGAAAGGGTAGTAAAGTAAATAAGTAAAGTAGCGAAGAAGAAGTAGAAAATATAAGGTAGAAGTAAATGTAAAGGGTAGATCAGCCTCTTCTTAAATTTTATTTTGGGTAGTAAACAAGTAAAGTAGTAAGAAAGGGTAGTAAAGTAAATAAGTAAAGTAGCGAAGAAGAAGTAGAAAATATAAGGTAGAAGTAAATGTAAAGGGTAGATCAGCCTCTTCTTAAATACAACGAGATACAACGGTGTAAATTGAGATATATATTAGTAGTATTAAATAGTTTTTAGGAGAAAATAGAATTTCCTCCTAATTCAGGTGGAAATGAAAAGACCAGTATGCTGACCGTGCTTTTGCGTTTTTGTCTTGATTGGATTAATTATCTCGCATTAATTACCCGTTTCACAAATTAAGCACAATTTCTTCTTAAATGTTTCTATTTTACATTCTTTTACTTGATAAAATTTTTAGCTATACAGTTGCTTATAAAAAGCGGAAATTATTGAATAAATAAAATTTATATATTCTTATTCTATTTTAAGTATTATAATAAGAATTATTATTTAAGCTTTAACTAATGGGAATAATTTTAAGCTACTTACTTGACTTACTTACTTGACTTATGTCTCCTGCCGGGCGCTGCTCGGCGTAGAGAGTGACGTCTGCCTCCTCCATCCACTTCGGTCCATGGCAAGCGTTTGCACATCGCTCAACCTGATATTTGCCATCGCCAGGAACTCGGACAGGCTGTCAGACCATCGTTTCTTCGGTCGGCCGCGAGGTCGCTTCCAACCGGCTTTGACAGGGTCGAAGTCATGGATCGTTTTCGCAGGTATGTGTGGAGGCATTCGAAGTAGGTGTCCGAACCATCGTAGTGTTCGCTCGGCTGCTTGGGTCGAAAACCGAGACTGCTTGGTGAGCTGCAGCAGCTTCTCATTGCTGAAAAAGTCGAACCATCGTAGACCTTCGATCCTCCTCAGGCTCTTCGACTGAAAGACATCAATTGTCTTGAGGGTTGCGGCTGAAGCTTGCCACGTCTCAGCTCCATAGAGCATCACAGAGCCGACGAGGGCGTTGAAAATCCGCAGCTTCGTTGTGCGACTGATGTTCGGTTTTCGCCAGAGGTGACGGTTCAGTCTGCCCATGGCAGAAGACGCTTTGGATATTCTCGCTTGTAGTTCAGAAAGAAGCGAGCCATCTGAAGAAATTATGGAGCCCAGGTAAGTGAACCTTTGGACAACTTCGATGCTAGTGGTGCTATCCAGGCTAACTGAAGGATTGGCAGCAGGAGAGGATGGGTCTATGGCCATAATTTTCGTTTTAGTCCAGTTTATCTGCAGTCCTACTTTTGCAGCCTCTTCTCGTAGGATTCGAAGCGCTTCCAGCAACTGCTCCATGGAGTCCGCCAGAATGGCCAAGTCATCGGCAAAATCAGCATCTGTAATGACACGATCTCCAAACTTGAGTCCAAAGCTGAGACGTGAAGTAGTCCTAGTCATAACGTAGTCTATGATGACATTGAAGAGCTCTGGGGCAACTGCACATCCTTGGCGCACTCCTGTCGTGATTTGGAAGAACGGGCTGCGGCGGCCGTTCACTTGAACACAGCTCTCCGTCCCATGGTGTAGAGCTTTGAAGAGTCTGCAGTATTTCTTAGGGAGGCCTGTCGATTCTAGAATCCGCCAAAGAGCTTCTCGGTCCACTGAGTCGAACGCAGCACGGAAGTCGACGAAGGTAAAAAAAGCTTTTTGTCGGAACTCCGTGGCTTTTTCTATGATTTGTCGGATCGTAAAAATCTGCTCGATGGTTGAACGGTCCGACATGAAACCAGCTTGCTCCGGTCGCCGGATTTTACGAATGATATTTCGACATCGATCTAGCAGGACCATTGAGAAAAGTTTTCCTGGGACAGACAGTAGGGTTATTCCACGGTAGTTCAAGCAGTCGCTTCTAGAACCTTTCCTCTTCCATAAAGGGATAATGACACCCTTCCGCCAATCTTCGGGAATTATCTCGGTTTGCCAGATTGTAGAGAACAGGGTGTGGAGAAACAGGAGCATAACAGGACCTGCATATTTTAGCAGCTCTGCACTCAGGCCACAGATACCGGCAGCTTTATTGTTCTTGAGCCTTTTTACTGCATTTCCAATTTCTGAGGGGCTGAAAGGCTCGTCTGGAGGAGCATCTGTTTCGGATCTTGGACTGCCAGGTTGGCTGGGACTATCAGTAGGAGGCATAGACGGGTTAGTGTTGTTCAGGAGTGAGCAGAAGTGGTCCTTCCACCGCTCGAGACAAGAACCCTCATCAGAGAGAAGTGTCCCATCCCTGGATAGGACGGGTCCCAATGCTGGTGTTTTATTTTCTGTGAGATCGCGGAGGTGCTTGAACAGGCTACCCATGTCTTTCTTTTTTGCTGCTAGTTCGATTTCATCGGCTTTCCTTGCAACAAACTGAGTTCGGTCTCGGTGAATAAGTCTGTTCCGCACTCCATTGAGCCTTCGATAGGTGGCCATGTCCCCAAGAAGTCTTGCCCTCCGCCTTTGCTCTATGACCTGCAGTGTTTCGTCAGTTAGCCACGATTTCTTCGGGAAACTCCGCTTGCCAAGCACCAGCTGTGCTGCTTCGCTGGTCTGTGATTTAAAATACTTCCAGGCGTCTTCGCTGTTGTTGAGTGTGCCCAGGAGCTCAAAGCGATTTGATATCTCAACACTATACTTCTGGCGAGTATATGGCTCCTTTAGTTTCCCAATATCCACTGCTACTGGTTTTCTTTCCGATCGCTGTGCATGGAGGCGAAGCTGGACATCAGCACATACAAGCCTGTGATCTGCATTTCCGAGCTCTGCTGATCTGTAAGTTCTGCAGTTCTTCAGCGATGATCTCCAGCGTTTAGAAATAATGACGTAGTCAATCATCTTCTTTGTGCGACCGTCGTTACTATACCACGTGTACTGGTGGATAGTCTTACGTTGAAAGTAGGTGTTTGCGATCACAAGTTCATGGGATCGGCACAGTTCGAGTAGGCGAAGGCCGTTATCGTTCAGTGGGTCGGGGGATACAGGTCCAATTGTGCCACGCCAAACACCCATATCATCTCGCACTGTAGCATTGAAGTCACCGAGAAGAACAGTGACATCGTGGGGGGAAACTGTTGACAGACATCTGGACAGAGCAGAGTAGAACTCTTCCTTGGTTACGTCGTCGGAATCGTTGGTCGGGGCATAGCATACAAAAATTGTCATCTTGCCATGCTTGTGCCCAAAGCGGGCCTTCATTATTCTGTCCGATACAGCTTCGTGCAAGAGTAAGGCCTTTCTTGCAAGGCCGTTTAGCGCGAGGCCAACACCATTTCTTCTCATGCTCCCTCCAGACCAGACTAACGAGTGATTATCGCCTATTCGCTCTTCTCCACTTCCAGTAAGACGGGTTTCTGTGAGACCTGCAATCGCCACTTTATTCTTACGAAGTTCTTGAGAAAGTAGGTTCTTTGATGCAGGTGCATTCAGGGTCAAAACATTCCAGGTGGCTATTCGAAGCCCCCTTTGGTCTAGAAGGTTCAGTCTGTCAGTCTTTCTGACGTCGTCAGCATGTCCGTTGACGCGCGTAGGTCGAGATCTTAAAAGGAGGTCCGGATCCGAGGCTATGTAGTCACTTTGCGTAGCACTTGATTTTCAGGTGGAGGGTCGCTAGCCCAACCGACCCTAGGCCTGGAATCTGATTAGAGCTAGGTTTAACCTAGATACTGATATTCCCGGGGTGGGCTCCACCCGCCACATGAGGTTGCAGCCACCCTGATCGGAGTGTTTAGTTAGGGGATGACCCCATATCCAGAGGCACGTGGTCAGCAGACAAGGTCTGCATCATTCCGGACGAACTCCATTCGCCTCATGGTAGCTTAATTTTAAGCTACCATGGACTGATATAATGAAATCTTATTGATTGAATCTGGTTAAATGGAAACTTACGTAACCATATATATCTTATAAAAAGAGGGGATATCTGAAGTTTAATATTTAATGAAAAAGACCTTCGTATTTAGCTTTTGGCAGTAGCGGGTGTCAAATTTAAAAAAAAGAAACGTGGGAGGACAATCAGCAGGAAACAAGCTAAAAGTAGATGGCGCCAAACGACTTGAAAAGGTTTAGCCTTCCTTTGAAGGTGTAGTTGTCTTTGGAGAGTATTAATGTTCTAATTTCTACGAAGTTTTGCTTATGTATTAATTTTTGTTATTAATTTTATTTATTTTTTACTAATTATTATTTTATAAATTTATTTAATCTATTAATTATATTAATTTTATTTATAAAAAAACTTATTTATTAATTTTATTAATTTTAATATATATGTATTAATTTTTACGGAATTTTGCTTATTTATTTTCACAATTTAACGGGGCAACAGTGACGGGAATGTGACACCATCCTAAAAGCTTCATAACCTTGAAACAAGCAAAAGAAAAATCTTAGAAATCACAGTTTTCAAGTATGATTCGACCTAAGACGGGTCCACTGGAAAACAATATTTGTATTTAATGTCCTTGGTACTTTATGAGTTTTAGTAGACTTATGGCTCAATCCAAGGCTGTATCCAGGAATTTCGTTCACGGTGGGGGGGGGGGTTGGTTGGTATAAAAAATTAAAATACGCATAATTTTTTTTATATGCACTTTTGGTACATCTGTACGAGTCGGACAAAAATCTCTGGGGGGGAGGGTCAAACCCCCTAGCCCCACCCCTGGATACGGCCTTGGCTCAATCTCTTGGTTAATTTAGTTTTACCATTTATCTATTTATTTATAAGCAATTTGTGTATCCAGACTTTTTCTGTGGAATTTTCAATTTTATCCGCACCTTTCAGGTACTTGTGAGAAATATGTGGGTGTAGTTACTATTAAAGTTAAAAACAAGCATCACAGAGGTGCACCTCTAAGCAAGGATATTTATATAAATATCATGCATCTCTCAAGAGTATCTGAGGCGGTACTCAGAGGTGTAATTCTAAGCTAGAATATCTGTCAGATTTATCCGACTATAGAGTTCAAGAAACTCTTAGATTTTCTTGACCATTCCAGTTAATAAATATCACGCATTTCTCAAAATTATTTTAGGTGCCCCTCGGGGGTGATTGTGAGAAATTTATGTGTCTAGTTACTTTGAAGTGAAGAACAAGTGTCTTTTATTTATTTATTTCATGTTGTTTTGTGTTTTTTTTGTGATTTTTTTACTTTATTGTCCCCTCCCGAGAATTTGAATTTTTATTTCTTTCATCTCTTTCTGTATTTTAGGAATTAATTCTTACGAAAGCGTCCTAAGAGCTCAACTAACACCAAGAGAAGGAGCCGTTTCTATTCAAAGTAGTTTGCCAATCACTGGTTTTGAAACATCTTCGTTTGACTTCGTGTACGACCTAGCAACCGAAGATAACAAAATCAGTACTAATATCAACATTCAACAGGACATGAACCATGCTGAGATGTCTCTGAGGCTTCAAGCTGATGAAAGTAGTGGAGCTTTCAGTGTAGTTCTCATTACTCCTTTCAGAGGGTTTGAAGATTTGGAATTTAGTGCCAAATATAGCTTTATTGAAGCCAAAATGGTAGATATTCGCTATGACACGAAAGGTAACGCTGCATTGCTTCTTGCTGCGAATTATGGAGTATCGATTGAAAGCAGTGACCTGGGTTTAAGTTTAGTATTGCCTGCTATACTAGAGGATAAGTTTGAATTGAAATTCAAGCACAACCTTGATACCAAGATTAGTAAGCTGGATTTGGATTTAGTCACATATTTTAATGGATTACACTTTGTTTCTACTTCTTCTGTGAATGGAATTAACGGTGGCAAACTAGATATTAAATCGAGCAACGAAAACTTTGGAACCCTACAAACAAGTTGGAAACTCGTATCTAATCGCTTTGAGGCTAGTATTAACAGAGAAGAAAAGAATATAGTTTCACTTTATATGCAATTATTAATAACGGCCTAAAAGATTTTTCGGTTAGAGGATCTGCAAAGTCCATACTGTTTGAACATCAAGAATTTCGTGTAGAGATGAATGCTACAAAAGAGGAAAAATCGTATTTGGTAATTAATTACCAAAATGGTGATTCTAAATACATTTTACTTGGCAATAGCATAGTTACCGATGGTATTTGGAGACTAGAGGCTAGTTTGAAATTACCAACTAGTGGATTTGAAGACGTTTCTCTTCAAGCTCAATATGGTAACAGCAATGCATATGCTTTGGTTAATTTTGACAACCAAAAATTGGAAATGAACGCCGATTTCGATTTCAAAATATTAAAAAGTAGTTTCTCAACTAAGAATCACTGCCCCATTTATTGAAACACTTGAAATTAGCTATGAATATAATGTAGCTTCAATAGAGAAAATTGCTCAGGCTGTCTTATCATATGGCACAACGCGTATCCGATTTAATGGTGTGGCGAATGTCAAAACCAAGTATGAGGCCGAGTCAAGAATTCATCTAACGTCTAATACTATGTTTAACTTGGCATCAGTTATAAGATATAATTTTAATGATGAACTAAAAACGGCTTATGCTGAATTCAAAGTAGACAACAGTACTACTAGTTTTGAAGCAAAAGTTAGTAGAAGTCCGTTAACCCCTTCAGTTATGTTAAGTGTAACCACACCAATTATTAACTATGAAAATATTGTAGTTACTACAGAAGCCAGCTTTATTAATGGTATTAAGGTAAAGTTATTAACAAGAGGAATTAAAAATATTGATTTTAATTTTATAGCCAATGGGAAAGGTGTTAACGTTGTTTTGGAAACACCATTTGACGGACTGAAAAATCTTCGGTTAGATTCGAATTATTCTTTTAGTGCTAAGAATAGTCGCGTAGAATTCGATGCTTCTGATGGAGAAAATCACTTATCTTTTAGTTACAGTCTTATTAATGAACATTTAAAATGTGAGATTGACGCTCCTTTCACTGGATTCAAGTCAATTAAGATTGATGGTGTGCTGCCATCTGAAATAAATAGGAAAACTGAATTAACCATAATTTTGGATGATAAAGTGTCATCAATTTCTGGTGGTTTCTCTGAAGAATCAGAGAATGGTGTTAAATTTGTTTTTTTATCTTCATTAACAGAGGATATTGAACTTTCTATCGCCTACGCTAATGCTACTGATGGTTTGAAGGGTGTTGATGCGATATTCCGTTATGGTGCTGAACAAGTTCGACTTCATTTCGGTGGTCTTATTAATCCAGTTCGAAAAGCTTTATTTGTTATTGAAGCCAAAAACTTTGACCCTGTATCAATAAGTATGGAAATCTTGCAAGAAAGAAATTCAAAGAAAATTTTTTTGAGAGCTGGATTTGATGGTCGACGCCTTGAATTTATGACTCTATTTAATAAGACTAAAGATGAGGAGAATATTTTGGCTTCATTGTCGTTGCCAGTTGATGGCTTTCAAGACATTTCGTTATCAGTTGAGACCAAAAAAGATTCTTTGAATATTTGGATGAACTATGGACCTAATCATACTATTCACTTTTCTGGCGTATTTAAGATTGATACAGGATTTAGAGTTGCCGGAACTTTGAGCACTCCGTTTGAAACTGCCCGAAGACTCTCTGGAGATTTATACTTTGAGTTATCAAATACAGCTAAAGGTGGAAAACTTTCAGCCCAGTGGAATGATATTTCCAGATTAAGAATTAGTTGACTTATAACTGGCGAAACTCTAGAATTCAATTTGGAAACACCATTTAAGAATGTAAAAGACATAGAAATTATTCTGAACTACAAACTCTCCAAGAATGGCTTATGGACTAGCGCCAAAATTCAAAGATCTCACTTTTTATTTGAAGCCATTTTAATTGATTCTGGTATGAAAGCTAAATTGTCAGTAAATGACAACACTTTTGAATGTAAGGCACAATTTAAATTTAAATTGCCAACTCTAAAAGCTTTGCTACGAGTTGAAACACCGTTCAAAAATTTTGAGAGCTTCTATTTCGAACTGAACGCTCGTGTAGATAAATTAAATGGTGATTTCAATCTTCAATTCTCATCGCCATTAAAGGGACTCGATTTGGGGACAGTTACAGCTGCTTGGAAAATGAACGGAATGTATGCAGAAGGTGAGCTGAATTCAGAAGTCCTTGGGCAATCTTTAGAGCTAAATGGATCAATCAATTTTAGTTCAAAGTCATTAACTCTTACCTCAAAAACAAGCCTCTTATCGATGCTTGATCATTTCCGTGTGGTTTTTGAAAATGAAGCAATATCTGAGAATCAGAATAAACTAGAAATTTCTATAGAAAACAAAAATTTCCGTTATTCTTATTCTGGAAAATACAGCTATTCTTTGAATTCTTTATTTTCAAAAGGAATAATTACGTCAAGTGGGTATTCGGAACCCATACCCTTTTTTCTCAACCTCTCATTGAGCAAAGATTTTAGGAAATCTGACTTATCGGTTCAAATTTTAAACAATGAAGCAAACTTTAAGTATGAGTTTGACAATTCATCGCTGCAGTTTTTCTTTGAAGCCGAACTGCCATTTTACAACATTGTCAAACGTTCTTTAACTGGCTCGTTTGGCTATTATGCTGTTGATGTCATCCTGAGAACTGCAAACAGCAGTCATAAGTTTTCCTTAACTCTGAATCATGAAGACAACCACTTAGCTGGTGTGTTTGAACTCGATACGCCTCTAATTTCTGTAAAGAGAATGGCCACATTTTCAATTTCATGGCAAGATGAAGGCTATTTGTCGATAAATTTTGAAGGTATGATTAAAGGGGAGCTGATTCACAATATATCAGGAGTTTTGGACCTGACAGATAATGTTGCTCTTACTGGTAGATCAGACAGTCCATTTACTGGAGCTGTTGATTTGAACTTGGTAGCTGGAGCTTTTGATGGTGTTATTGTGATTGAAACTGAGGAAGCTGTCCATAAGGCTGACTATAAGGTATACTTTTGCTTTTTTTTTTTCTTTTTGCACTTCAATCCTCAGCACTGCACTACAATTGACTCTATACGCACTACACTTTCCTCTGCACTGCACTTTTCCTTGCACTGCTCCAAACTTTCTTCTGCGCTGCACTGCACTCTTCCTTGCACTGCTCTAAACTTTCTTTTGTACTGCACTGTAATTTCCTCTGCACTACACTGCAATTCCCTCTGCACTGCACTACACCTTCATCTGCACTGCACCAAAATTTCATCTGTATTGCTCTACACTTTCCTCTACACTGCGCTACAAAATCTGTACTTCAAGTACTAAATCAAAGCAATATTTTATTTCTAAAATGGAATAAACTTACAGTTCAGTAAGCTTATACATGTAATTCATATTAAAATTTTTCGTTGCATTTTTGTGATCGTTTATCTTTTAAATATACCAGTATTTTTTAAGATTTCCTCCCCTTATTCAGAATAGTTTTTCTTTTAAAGATTCATTTTATTATGAAATTTGAGTTTCGTAGATTTTATTTCCAATTCTTGAAATCGGAAAAACGACATTTTTTTAAGAATAAATTTAAGCTTTGTATTTTCTTTATTTTTATGTATTGTCAAAATTTGAAGATTTCTATCTTTTTTAAAGGACAGTAAAGACTTCTCTAGAGAAAAAAATTAGTTAAATGTGATTTCTGATCTTTTGCGTTATATTGACAAGATGGGTAAGCTCTCGCCTAAGAGAGATTGGACAATAACTTTGGACAATAACAAATTGGACAATAGATTCACTATGGGTTTTTACTTTCTATTTGTCTGTATATTTTTTTTTTATCTCCTTTTGTTTATTATTGTAGAAAAAAATTATTCTTGGAAGTTTTATTTTCTGGCCGTGGAATTTTGAAAAGCAGTTCTTGGCTTGAAGATATGAGATTAAATTTTGTATTTATTTTATGCATAATTATATATATATAATAAAACATTTAAAAAATCAAAATTATAAATTATAAAATCGCTGGTATAAATTTTTATAAATATTGCTGTCCCAAAGCTTTTGAATTAGAATTTCACATTCTGCTATTAACTTCTAGAATAATTTTCTCCTGGATTTTAATTTTAATTTGGTTCGTAATCGTAATACCTTGTTGTTACTTCTGTTACTATTTACTATTGTTACATATTGCGCAAAATTTTCTTTCTTTCCTTTGCCATTATGTTAAAAAGACAGTGTAAACTTTCAACCTTTCAAACTTTCAACCTAGAAAGCTTTGACAAGAAGTTTTGTCTAATGTGTTTCTGTCGTCTAAATATATTCTATCTGTATGATTTTTTAGTTTATGTTTTATTACTTTCTTTATGGCTAATTTTGATGCTTTCCTTTCTTTACCTTTATTCTTTTTTTGTAGAAAAAATAGGTTTTTAAATTATTGTTGCTTTTCTTATATTTGGTCTTTGTGTAGGCTTAGATCTGAACCTGTCTTTGAATAAAGTATTATTTTTAATTGTTTAACTTGGACTTTCTCTAATGATACGAATCGTTATTTTTAATTCTACTTTTCTGCAATTCGTAAAAAAGACGTGGTTCTCTTCCTTCAAGCGTGTTATTATGTTCATTTGCCCTCTCAAAGTACTCATATTTTTGTTACTCCATGATTTAAACCAAAAAATATCGTTTGAAAAAAAGAAAAAGAGAGGATTTGAAAAAAGAAACCTTCTCAGCACATGCCCTTCTGAAGACCCATTACTGAATATCAAAGCTAAACCGACGCTTCCAAGATATTTTGCTGCTCCTCATTATTGCTTGGAAAAAGATTTAAATTTTGTTGAGGCTTTTCTTCTAATATGCCCATTTCTATACCATTACTACACCCATTTCTGTTTTCCTTATCTTTTTTTGTGAAATATAGAAGTTAAAAAAACTTCAGAAAAACACGAGAAAATCGTACAAATCCATAATTATTGTTTTTCCGAGTGTGTTTGTGTGTGGGGGGGGAGGGGGGTTGTGGTTAGAAGCTGCTTAAAGCCTTTCTCCCTCTCGCTGATGGGATATCAATGGTACAAAAAAATGCATGCATATCCAAAAATTATTCGTAATAATGCGAGTTTGAGTATCAATCTGAAACTACTGCTACTACTACTAACGACTCACTGCTGCACCAAGCCGATTGAGGCCAACACAGATACGTATGATCCCCCTCCATACAAAACAAGAGAAGACACTGAGGACATTTGTGAAGACAGTGAATAACGCGGTAGTATAATCAAAATGAATATTTCGGCTATATATTCAACATCCGTCATCAGCGAAATACAGTATTAATGAATATAAAGAAAACCAACCTAATCAAAAAATTACATCGATAATACAAATTGTTTAGCTAAAATAATAAAATAATTATTTTTAAAAGAGTCTATCGTATGATGGTATTTTATTATAAATTGAATTTCATTATTTTCTCCCCCGCCCCAATCTATTTAAAGCCTTCCTCTTTACACTCTACCAAGAAGTTCTAATTTCCCTTAAATCAAGCTGAAAAGCACTGGACATACTAATTCGGGTATTGCTTTTTCTCCCTTTTTATTGTTTTTTACTTCTTTTTTCTTTTAACTTATTTTTTTTAATAACAAATTATGGTTTCTGTACTCACGTCCCTTTATATTCTGAAGGTTATTAAAGAGGGTGCGTATGAAGTTCAGTTCAATGCTGAATCACCCTATATTGCTGATGAACGACTTTCAGCAAAGGCCACTTTGCGTCGCACGACCAACTTATTTGAGCTCACAGTTATAACCGAAACTGGCTCTGGCAGCCATACAGTCTCTGGTGAGCTAAGGAAAGACTTGGATTCCTTACTAGTTCGTCTCAACATCGAATCCTCGGTTTTAAACCTAGAAGTTGCCTCTCTTGAGATTAACGCAAGTCGTGGAAGAAGAAGTGAATTCTTGATTGCAACAGAATTGTATAGAAGTGTTCATAGTATCTCCGCTGCAGTGCAGAAAGATCCTTTGGGAGCAGAATTCAATATCGCCAGTCCGTTATTGAAGGGCCAGTCTGCCACTATTGTCCTTAACACAACGTAAGTTTTACTTAATGTTCTTTTCAAATAAAGAAAAAAATAAAACAAAACATATGTTGTGTACACAAAACTTATTTTAAGTAAGATAAATAATAATGTTCAGTGACGTTAATTGGAGGGGTCATTACCCTCCTGTAGTATTTCCCTCCCCCCTATATCATAAAAAATATTATTTTGCGATATTTTCATTGGAAAATGACTTTTTGGACACTTTCAATAGAAGGATTGAAAAAAATTGCCTCCCCCATTAGACTTTGAAAAATACATTTTTAGCCCTCCCCCTCCTAATTTTCGTGATTTGACATCGCGGAAATCATTCATACTTGATGAATATTTTTAAATTGGAATCTTTTAAGCTATTAGAAGTGAAGAGGGGGACGATTTTACTTGATTGATTTTAATATTTGGAGACTTTTTTTATGTGTCTAGGGTTGAATAAGCAAAATAATTAACCAATAATCCTGGAAATGTTGATCGGTCAGATAATATTAATGAATTCAGTAATTCACAAAGAATTCGACACAGTTTGCACCATCATCTCAGGTTTGAAGAGACTTTAGTCTATAATTTTGATTCTCAAAGGTATGGTAGACATTGATGACCTTTTCCATGTCAAAATCCAAAACCTAATCATCATCGCTATCATTTTCAATTTTGACACGTTTTGATTCTTGCTGTCCAGGTTGATTTTCATTGACTCGCTCACATGTTCGGTATTGCATGTCTTCTAACCGCGTTTGTCTTTGCTCTTCATTTTCATTTTTGACTTGCTCACATGCTAGTGTCGTGTGTCTTCTAACTGCGTATCTTTTCATTTTCCTTTTTGACACGCCACCGCTTTTCTTCTGACCGTGTATGTCTTTGCTCTTCATTTTCATTTTTGACTTGCTCACTTGCTAGATGTCGTATGTCTTCTAACCGTGTATGTCTTTGCTTTTTATTTTCCTTTTTAACGTGCTCTAATTGTAATTTTCGCATATCTTCTAACCGCCCGTGTCTTTGCTCTTCATTTTCATTTTTAACACGTTTTTGGATTTTGATTACTTCAGACAATTTAGTAATAACCTTTGCTTTAGCTGTCCGCATTGATGTTGTCGCAATCGATGGTCCAGGTTGTCAAATTTCGAAATCTTATCACGTTTGATAGTTTAGGTGTTGGTTCCAAAAAATCAACATTTATAGTAACTGCAACTGCAAATTTTCGTTTTTTGGGCATTCCAACCGACATTATATTGTATAAATAACTGTTGCGTTGGAAACTCAACAATCTTATTTATGCTGTGACTGACATCATATAAGAAAATGCTTATATGATACCATATATAATGTCATAAGAAATACTTCTGTGATGTACTAACGTAGTACATGACGTCATTTGCAAAAAACAATTATGGCTCTTAACGATTTTTCTCAGACTTATGACCTATCTAAATCGTTTTTGTATGCAAGAATATCCCAAGATACCAATTTTCTCGAAAAATATGTAGCTGTTTTCGAGAACATGCATAAATACACACATACATACATACAGAATTATTGCTCACATATAAAGATAGTATATATATATATATATATATATATATATATATATATATATATATATATATATATATATATATATATATATATATACATATATATATATACATATATATATATATATATATATATATATATATATATATATATATATATATATATTATATATATATATATATATATATATATATATATATATATATATATACATATATATATACATATATATATATATATATATATATATATATATATATATATATATTATATATATATATATATATATATATATATATATATATATATATATAAGAAAGACACTTTTGTTGGTTTGAAAAATAATTTTTATTTTATCAATGTAAGCTTTATAACCAGAGCAAAAACAGTTACTATAATTAACGATTTGATAGAAGTTAGTTTTATTAGTTCTTTTGAATTGCTGCAACGGTAATATAATTTTTTTTAAGAAAGTAAAAGTTTAGAATTCGTTTTGTTTTTTCAAACGTAGCACGTCATTGATAGGAGGGGGGCATATACGTACGGTTTTTTAATGACAAAAATGACAAAACAATCTTCATAAAAATATGAAAGCTATAGGATATTTTGCAATCTCATTAGAATTTTGATGGTTGAACCGGCCAGGATTTGCTTCCATCTCACGCCTATCAGCTTGAGGAGGGGCTGTCAAAAACATGGTTCAAAATCGCATTTTTGTAACTGTTTTTCAAATGTTCTTGAAAATCCTCACAACTGTCGACGTAAATCGAGGAATAATAACTAATTTTTAGAGTTATTCTCTCCTGGTCTTAAAAACTATCACATATTTAATTTTTTATATTCAACGTTAGCAAGACGACGTCTACGATTCTATTTTATTTTAGCCAAAACTATTATTTTAGCCATTTAGCCATTTTATTTAGCCATTCTATTTTAGCCAAAAACTATTCTGTGCTTTTAGTTGTTTTTTTTTTTTGGACTGACCGTATTTCAAACAGTAAGCTATAAGAAAAATGCTGTTCAATCCTTTTTTTTGGGGGGGGGGGGCTATAAGAAAAAAAAGCCTAAGGTGGCACGGATGAAGAATTATAGATTGCCGAAGATTGTGATTTTGGCCATCCATCTTGGGCCAAACAACAAGCAGCTCGTCCCCGAACGCTGTGGTAAAAAGAAAGGATTTCAAAGAAATTGTAACTTCTTTGGATGGGGTAAGATGTAAAGCTTTTAACAGATTGCGATACCAGAGGAGTGTGCTCATCTGTGTTGGCCTCAGGAGGCCTGACACTGCAGTAAGTCGTAGTAGTAGCGATATTCTTCAGGTCGAAGGGTAAGGAATGTTTGTCTTGATAATTGTGCACTCTTTCCTGTATTTCTATTAATACATTGAGAATATGAAATGCTTTTTATCTTTTTCTAGCTATAACCCAGGTCAAGAGGCTAGTTGCGAAATTGAAGCTGCTTATGGCCAACAGTCAATTCGATTTGAAAGCTCTGCTGCTTATGCTTCATGGAACAACGTACAACTCTCATCAAACCTTACAACGCCTTTTAGCACTTTTAAAAGTGGCCAAATACAAGCTCATTTCAAACTTGACTCAGGCATAAATGCTGATTTAAAGGTAGCTACATCCTTAAAAGATTTTGAAGGATTATTTGCCTCAGTCAAATATCAACCCACTGAGACATCATATGACGCCTCTGTTTTGTTGAAAACCCCCTTTTCTGGATATGAAAACACCGGAGTTCTCTTGAACATACCAATGTCTATGAAGTCAGTAGAGCCGAGATTGACTGTCACATTTAGAGATGAAGAATTCTCTGCCTCGGGATTATTTAAGATTAGGACTGACAAAATCGAACTGGGGTCTATGATGGATGGTTTTGGACAAAAATTTGGTGGCAGTTTTGTGGCCAAATTTGACGAAATGCTGAAGATAAATGTTGATGTTATGACGCCGTTTATAGGTAAGTGTATCTTTGAGGCTTTTGTAATCGACGGTCGCCAATTACATGTTATAGGGCTTTAATATGTTCCATTTTTAAATACATATTTATTAACATGTTATAAAATAAGCATAAGTTTTAGGGCATTTTTCGTAGCAAATCTTGTGTATGTCGAGAAATTTTAGAATTTTTCAGTTTAACCTGGTAATGTAATTTATTTGTTTTTTTTCTTTTGTTTATGATAAAGATTAAACATTTCCAATAAGTAAGTAAATAAAAATACCCTGCTAAAAATTGTTGGGAAGGTTCCTCAAACTTGTATTGTCAGTCTGGTCAGTCAGTCAGTGAAAAACTTTTATGGGAAATAAAAGTACAATTATAATTAAATTATTATGGTACCATATCATATAACTATGGTAATTGAATCACCATACTACCATCTAGTACCGATTTTTCTAACAAAGATTTAGAGTGAAAAAACTGATATATTTTTCAAAAAGTATTTTAGGCATCTAGATAATAATTCATTCAGTCTAGTTAAGGATAATAATTTATCCTTTGATAATATTTTGTATCTACGGTACCGACTTCTAGAAATTATCATGTATACTTCAACATGCCATGAGAATACAATTATAATTAAATTATGGTACCATATTATATGGCAATTGAATTACCATACGAGTATAACCATCTAAGGCCTATTTTTCTGACAAAGATGGAGGGTGAATAGACGAACATATTTTCCTAAAAATGATTCAGCAACCCTCAATTACAATAAAGGATATTTAGAGTACCTGTTTCTGAAATTGCCGCTTCTGCTTCCACATGCTATTTTTTAGAGAAATTCATTTTTATTAAAGACCAATATTCACAAAAGAATCATATCAAACAGACCTACCACGTGAAAATCTATACAAATTTGTTTGTGGCAGGACTCAATATTTTCCTCACTATATATTGGAAAAAAAAGAAGAAAAATGCAATTTGATAAATAAATAAAAATAAACCTCGTGGAAACCGCGAACCAATACTTACAGTAGATAGATGTCAGAAGACAGCCCCCTCACCCATCCTTATTCATCAAGAAATTCTTTATCTTATTTTTAAAAGAGGACACTCTCTCAGCCATCCTAGTGCTTTCCGGAATACTGTTCCGTACCGAAACACCCACATGCCTAAATACAAAACTAGACCTAGCAGTGTGCCGTCTCTCTTGTGCTAGGTCCGCGGAATTGCTTGTATCATAAGAATTGTACGCAGAATTTGATGCTAAAACATCAAAAAAATAATTAGGTGCTAGTTTATTTAAACACTGATACACGAAAATACCAGTATAATAATTTAAAATATTAAACATTTTGAATATTCAAAACAACATTTAAAATGTTAAAATGGTGATAACAATCCATTGTACGTTCACATTTTTCAAAATCACCGAGCAGGCGCAGCGCTTTATTCTGCACAATTTGTATCCGTTTATAATTTACAGCAAAATTACTAGCCCACACAGAACAACCATATACAATATAAGGATTAATAAATGAATTATATAAAATTTTCAAAAATGAGACAAAAAAAACATGTTTAAATCTACGAATCAGCCCTAAACCCCGCGCAACTTTCACCGATACAATTTCACTATGTTTTTTCCAATTTAAATTACAATCAATCTGAAAACCAAGATACCTTGTATCAAATATCTGCTTAATCTCCGTACCATTAAAATAAACTAAACATAAAACATTATAAATAACTCCAGTACGACTAAAAATCATGTAATTAGTTTTACTCGCGTTAACTGCTAAACAACTAAGACTAGTAAAAGCATGCAGGTTATGTAGCACTTTATTTGCTTTTGAAACAACCTCACTCAAAGCCTTTCCAGCAGTCGTTATAGCTATGTCATCCGCAAAGGATGTTATGGCGGCATCGGGAATGTAGAACCGTAATGTGTCGACTAAATATAAAAGCGGACCTAACACAGAGCCTTGCGGTACCCCACATAGTACAGGATGAGGTGAACTGACAATATTCCTCACTACTAAACACATTGATCTACCATACAAATACGAATGGAACCAATCAATCCAGTTTCCTTGCATCCCTAAATGTGACGTCCTATCTAGCAACAGCTCAAGATCAACAGTATCAAAAGCTTTCTTAAAATCAATAAAAATAGTTAAAGGAGTAGGGCCGCTCTCGAATACATTGTTAAAACATCAAGAAGCTGGTGCACTGCATGACTAGTAGAATGAGATTTTCGGAATCTGAATTGCGTGTCACATAAAAACCCAAGATAATTAAGGTAAGAATACAGTTTCTTATGAACAACCTTTTCAAATGTTTTTGAGAACAGTGGCAGAATCTCCAGTCGGTCTCCAGTTTGACATTTCTCTTTTGTCGCCACCTTTAAGTAAAGATATAATTTTTGCTTGTTTTAAAACATCTGGGAACTGGCCTTTTTCCATAGATAGGTTCACCAAATATAGAAGACAAGGCAAAAGGTAAGTGGTGACAGCCTTAAATGCCTTAAGGCTAAGACCGTTAATTCCTGCTGAACTTGACTTTATTGTTTTCAGTGCGTCCTCGAGATCTGACTGAGTGCACTTTACGAATTTCATGGAACGACCTCCCCCACGGTCATCAATAAACAGCTCGTTTTTATATCCATGGTCAGTAACATCATTTTTAACATCAATTCCAACATTTGAAAAATATTTACAAAACTCATCACTAACATCTTTCTTACCTTTAGCTTGTTTTTCACCGACAAGTTCATCCACTGGGTCTATAATGTTTTTACCGTGTAGTGCCTCATTTATCACTTGCCAAGTTCCTTTTAGCGGCGTTCACATGCGTGTCTCGCTAGAATCCCATGTCTAGACACGTGTCTAGCCAGACTTCAATGTCTAGGCAACGACCGTTCACAAGTAAAATCCGGTGCTTAGCTAGACACGTTAGATAAGGTGCTTACCTAAACTTTGAGTTCTAGACTGTAGAACTCAATGTCTAGTATTTTTGATTACAGCCAATCAGAATGTGTCAAGTTCCACTATTTTCATCATCTATATTTAGATTTTAAACTGAAATTTTATTTTTGTTTTCTCTTTAATTTTTTTTTCATTTAGGCAAATATGCAACATCAGACATAATAGTGAAGCACATTGTTTGGCTTACCTCATCCATTATCTTGTGACAGTAAAAATAGGGATTACAATTTTGAAAGTTTTGCTCGCATAAGCTCTCTTGATAGGCTAGAAATGACAACTGTAATCTATTTGAAGCTAAATTTGTAGTTTTAACTAAGCACCGAATTTTATTTGTGAACGGTCGTTGCCTAGAAATTGAAGTCTGGCTAGACACGTATCTAGATACGGGATTCTAGCTAGACACGCATGTCAACGCCACTCTAATAATGTTTCATTGATGACCTTCTGAGGGAATTCACATTGTTCCGAAGTGCCGTTCACTAATTTCGTCCAAGATTTTATTCGTCATCCGCGGTTTCCTTGGGACATTTTCTTCTTACGAACAAGTTTCACAGGCAACACTTATCATAAATAGGTGACAATATTTTTAAAAAAGTGTCAAACGCCACGATGCGTTTTCTTTTTCATTCATAACTCCCTCCCAAAAAACTATACTTATCTCTTCTTGAAACTGTTTAAGATTTCGGCTTAAGATCCCTAACTGTCGTCTTCCCCATTTTAAAAACCTTTTTTTTTTCCAGTGTCCCGAATTACGCACGCCAAAGGAAGATGGTCAGAACCTTGACATATGATCACGTCGCAATAACTTTTCGGTATAAGATTTGCCGATAAATAAATATTATCAATAAGGGCAGCCGACTGACTAGTAATCTGTGTCGGTATTTCTGCTACCGGAAAAAAAATTGTGCGACAAAATAAGATTTAAAAACAAATCAAGGTTAGGACTACTTAAATTAAGAAGATTAAAATTAAAATCACCAATAAAAACCCGATCCAATTTAGTCGCCGCTGTATCGGAAATAAACTTATCAAAATCGCAAAGAAAATCCTCCGGATTAGCACTAGGTGGCCGGTATACTAAACAAACTAACAACTTTTTCTTCTCAGAAACTTCCATCTCAATAGAAAAAGTTTCGATCTTACCTTCAATCCAACAGTATAAATCCTTCTTTACTGTGTATCTGATTTGATCCTTATTTGTAAATGCAAGTCCACCCCGCATCATAGAATTTCTTGATTTTGAAACCAGCTCGTACCCTGGAAATGTATGTGACGAGAGAAAGCTATCCTGTGTAAGAAAAGATTCGCATATACCCAACATATCAATTTTATCACAACAGGAAGTAAGAAGGTTCGCCACTTCAGATGCCTCATCGGCCTAACATTAACTTCAGCTGGATCATTTGCCACGCGAGATAACAATACGTCATCAATACGAAATGGATTATTTTCAAGCGACTTCAAATGTGAAGGGTTAATGCACGAAGCGATTAATCTTATTTAACTTCACTGACAACAAATCATTATGTGTCCCTGGTTGAAGGAAGAAAACACCTATTAATGGAAAACTAATGCTAAGATTTCTTCTAGTGACCAGAGCCTTTATATGGATTATTTTGATGGACTTTGTTTTAAGGAGCACAGGAAAGGCAATGGGAGACCACGGAATAAAATGGGGAGGAAAAAACCTCCTGGACTTAGATTATGCTGATGATTTAAGAATCCTAGATGAAAATGTGAGCAAAATAAATGAAGTTTTAGAGATTTTGCGAGTTCAGGGTGCTAGAATTGGTTTGAAAATTAATGTTAGGAAGACTAAGTCACTAAGGCTAGGAATAAATGAAGAAAAAAAGGTGACGTTGGATAATGAAAAGATTGATCAGTTGGGCAGCTTCACTTACCTTGGTAGTATTATTAGTAAAGATGGTGGGAGCAGTGAAGATGTTAAAAGTAGAATAGCCAAAGCTCAGGGTGTTTTTTCACAGTTAAAAAAAAGTTTGGAAGAATAGGAAGATAAGTCTGCAAACCAAGATTAGAATATTAGAAGCTACACTGATGACAGTGGTCAAATATGGCTCTGAAGCATGGACGCTCCGAAAAGCGGATGAAGATTTGCTAGATGTTTTCCAGAGAAATTGCTTAAGGATTGTTCTGGGTACCCGGCTGACTGACCGTATTTCAAACAATAGGCTATACGAAAAATGTTGTTCAATACCGCTCTCTAGGGCTATAATGAAAAAAAGGTTGAGGTGGCTAGAGCACGTTGTGCGGATGAAGGATGACAGATTGCCGAAGACTGTTCTTTTCGGCCAACCGTCTAGGGCTAAAAGGAAAGCAGGTCGTCCCCGTCTGGGGTGGGAGGACGTCATAAAGAAAGATTTAAAGGAAATGGGAACTTTGTGGGCGGGTGTAAAAAGGGAGGCTTTGAGTAGATTGGGGTGGAGGAGGAGCGTGCGTAGCTGTGTTGGCCTCAGGTGGCTTGGTGCTGCGGTGAGTTGTTAGTAGTAGTAGTTGTAGTAGTAGACCAGAGCCTCCGTGGTGAAGAATTACTAGTTTCACGAGCGAGAAGTGTTTTCTTTCATTTGAGCGATTTCCTGCTCAGAGGCTATCAATTGAGCTCGAAGTCCACTCACATCAGCAGAAGCGCTGCTGGCAGATTTGTCCTTATCTGTGCCACTTTGATTTTTAGCTTTTTTCAATACATCAAGATAAGTTTTGGAAAAGAATGAAGTTCTTCGAACGCTTTCTTTATTCCTTTGTGATTTTCTTGGATGCCTCCTCTTTTTTACTCTCGTAATCTACGAGTTGGACCTCTAAGGCGAGTTGCTGATCTTTTGACCTTTTGATCTTGTGATGAGTTGCTGATCCTGTGACCTTGTGATCTTGTAACCCATAATAGAATACTCGGTACTTCGTTGAACCCGTTGCAGTATTCACCGTCTCAATTATCCTGATTGGCCAGAGGGAGTACCCCACAAATCGTGCTAGAGCTATGTCACCTGTCTTGAACTGATTAGATGGGGGAGCCATTACGAAACTGAATAAAGCCGCTAAACAAAGACTTAAACACAAGGTGGGCTTTTTAATTCCCCCCACTTTCCAATAAACGCCTTCTGAATATCCAAATTAAAGCACTGATTCGTAACCACAAGTATTCACAGAATTGAATCGGCAGTACGTCTTTACTGGCTGAGTGCTGAAACATGACTGAAAAATGGCTATGGGAACTATTTATGGAATATAGAAGGAAAATTATAATAAAACTATGGTAAAATACCGTATGATTATGCTAATTAATTTTCTGTATAATCATCTCATGCCTATTTTTCTGATAAAGGTCTAGGATGAAAAGACTGACATATTTTCCCCAAAAAATTCAGAAACTCTTGATTATAATGGAGAACATACAGAGTTCCTACTTCTACAAATTAAAATATCTACTTCGGTATCCTATGAGAAACTCCCGTAAGAAATAGAAGGATGATTATTATAAAATTATGGTAAAATACCGTTTAATTATGGTAATTGAATATGGCCACCATTTTTCGGAAACAGGCGTAGGGTAAAAGACGAACATATTTTTCAAAAAATTTTTGAGAAACCATGGTAATAATTGAAGCGTCTAGATTACCAACTGCCACAAATTACAGTATCTATTTCTACAGGCTATGAGAAACTTTCATGGAAATAGAGGGACAATGGAGCGTCAAAAGCTGGAGCAATTCAAAATTATACGTCGATTATCGAGGTAAACGTATTGAGCTAATTACATCTGGATCAATTGAAAAAGGAGTTTTTGTAACCAAGATTGAACTGAAGACTCCATTTATTGGTTTTGAAAGGATTGTGGCAGATATACAATTTGAAAGAACTGATAGAAAGACATTGAAGATTGAATTGGAATTTAAAGGTGAGACAAGCTTCTTTTTTTTCTTTTTTTTAAATTAAAACCCACCTCGTCTCCTCTCAGTGACGACAAATTTTAAATTCAAAATACATCTAATTTTAACTTTAGACGTCACCTACTCTTTTTTTATTAAATAGCAGCCGAACTGGACATACTTCAAGTCACCATATACTACCAAAAAAATTCCAATAAAAAAAAAAAAATTACTATTCCCGTGGAAAAGGGCGTCCTCCCCCAACAGGAAGTCCTTCATACGGTGGCTGTTACTTACCATGCCTCTAAACTATTCTGGATGGTGACCCTACGTGTCTCTTATAAAAACAAATAATAATAATAAAAAAATTCAAAATAAACTAATTACCCTTGATAATAATAAAACAAATAAACCAAATTATCTATCAGTATAACTTTCTTTTACAAAAAAGTACACCAACATATTTACAAATTACAAAGACCTCAAAGAAAGTTTTAATGATACCACTTTTCAACTTTATCTTTTCATTATTCCCTTTTAACTATACTCCGACCACTATTTAACTCCCAAAACAAAACAAAAACAATATTACAAAAACTGGCAACGCTGTTTTACCCATTCTACTTACACTGAAACACACACTCACAAGATATGTCCTCAAACATAACCTACCTCTTTCCAATAAACTCTTCAACCAACAGCTCCATCTGCTCAATATCTACTCGTTCTTTCCACCTTTCAGTTTCACTTAAACGCGCTATCATTCTCCTACAATCATAACCAAACCTTCTTAACTCAATCCCTTTTCTTTTCTTCCTTCTTTTTCATACATATTCACATAGTTTCATCACAATCAACACCACAGCTCGCTCTCTCCTCTCATTTCCAGGAATTTCTACATTCAGTTTAATCAACCTTATTTAATCTTCCTGAGTATTCGAAATTACTCCACGATCTCTTAAGGCAGTAAAACACTTATCTGCAATTCCTTCATTATATTTACAATTTAAAATTCGTGCTTCAGGCCATTTATCACTATTTCGTCGCAAAGCTTGCCCTTTGGACCTTCATCTTGGGTAAAATGACTTACTCGATCTTGAAGCGGCAGTATTTCCTGAATAAACAGAAACATAAATTCCTTTATAAACTGACTATACGGTACACTATGCATTTTCTCAAACGATAGCTTAAAATTCACAAATGGTTGTTTTTTATTTTCACGTGAAAAACCACTTCTTCTTCTTCCGTTTTCTCTAAATATCCATCCACTATCTTTTTCCTTTTGGCATTTTTCACCTGATCACTCAGCAAGCCTTGGTTTTTCATTTCTCGAATGCTCCATATTACTTCATGGAGTTTCTCTGGCACATCCCTGATCATTTTTGTTTTGCTAGTTCATCCTCCTCAGTATTTATCACTGGTAAGGCCCATCCTCTTATTATTTCACCGTCGATCCATTTACTACAGATCATCTCACAGACGTTTCTAATTCTCAGAGACTTGCACACCTTTCGGAAATTTATAACACCAAGACCCCCCTCTTCTCGGAGCACATACAACATTTTCATACTTAGTTTTTCCAGCTTTCCCCTCCAAACGAAACGCCAAATGCTTTTTTCTACCTTTTTAGCATACTTTTCTTCAAGATTAAAAGCCGGTGCCAGATAAAATAGCAGTGGGAGAGCATACGTGTTTACATACACTACTCTCTCAAACATTGACACGAAGTGTCTTCTTTGATGGGCTACCAGCAACCCCTCAATCATTTGTACACGCTCTTCCCACAAATTTTCCACATTCACCGTTCTTTCAAAAAGTGCACCCAATACTTTCACTGACTGAGCCTCCTCGACCAAGACGCTATCATCTAGCCGTGCACACTCACCTATGTTTAGTAACTGGCTCTTTTTTTTTTTGTTTATTTTTACCAAGAAATGCTCCTCATACCACATTAGTCCTCTTACCACTTCCATCAAAGCAACCATACTCCCAGGAAGGAAGGCCCCATCGTCTACAAAAGCCAGTGATTTCAAGGAGATATTCGTCGTAAGGGCAATCCCCTGTATCCGCCGTTCAACATACTTAAAAAGTGGATCTATATAAAGTTCGAATAAATAAGGGGCACTCGGATCCCCTTGTCGCACTGCCTTTTCAAGCTTCAGCCTTCCACTAGTGTAACCATTTATATTCACAACCGCCATCGGGTTCTTATATAAATTTTCATACCACTTCACAAAACGTTGTTCCAACCCAAAATTTTCCTTCATTAGTGTCCACAGTATCGATCTTATAACCGAGTCATACGCTTTGACAACATCCATACACAGTAGGAAAGCCATTACGGAAAACGCCTTATTTTTTACCATTTCGTCGTCTCTGCGTACCAACAAGTCATGCAGCTCGTTGAGAATATGCTGGGCCTTCTTTCCTCGAATACCACCAAACTGATATCCTCCCAGGATTCCAGGCATCACCTTCTCCATTTTCTTAGTTAAAAATTTGGACGTTATTTTGTAGTCACTGTTTGAAACCGATATAGGCCTCCAGTTTTGAAGGTCCATTCTATCGCCCCCTTTAAAAAGGAGAGATATCGTGCCCACATCATCCTCTGGATATCCTTCTCCAACATAGCTTCTCACCACCAAAGTAAACAGATCCCCGATTTCCGGAAAAAATTCTTTATAAAATTCGTATCCCAGTCCATGCACCCCAGGTGACTTGCCATTTTTCATTCCTCTTATTATTTTTTCAGTTTCAGCCGGGTTACCTCCTGCAGTATCAGCTCATTCTCTTCGGTCTTTACCTTCCTAACTGGTTCAAAATCTGCCAAGGAATCCATTCTGCTATCTTGTTCTTGATCTGGCAATGTGTAAATTTGCTTATAAGAATTTTCCACTATTTTTGTATCTCCTCTTCATTTTCCGCAACTTCTCCCTGCTTATTTCTTAATCTCCTAATTCTATTATTTTCTCTTTTCTTTTTTGCTTTAATTTTCATTGCTAGATTTACTTTTTCTGCATTCTCTTCTTCAGCCAATCTATTTTTCAGTTTCCAAATCTCAAATTCTTTTTCTTCAGTATTTCGTATTTCATCTTTGACCTCTTTAAACTCGTACCACACCTCCATCCCCTCGTCAATCTCTTCCTTCAGTTGGTTTAACACTCTATAAAGATTTCTTTTATGTGCTTTACTTTCCCTTCTTGATTCTTTTTCCCAGTTTTGTACATATGCTTTTACCTTATGCTTTAGGACTTTCCAAAATTGCACTGGCTCTGTTCCATCTGTAAAAGCATGCATCCAAGTTGGAATACTGGCTCTCAGCTGCTCTTTCAGTGGGCCCTTTAGTGTTCAAGGATTCAGTTTCCAAAAGTTCTTTATAAATTTTTCTCGGTTTGTGTTGGTTCCCATGTCCATCACAAGAGCAGTGTGGTCAGAGAAAGATACGAGTTCGTTCTGTACACTTATCACTTCCGTTAACAGATTTTGCCTCACATAAATCTGGTTTATTCTGCTTGATCCTCGGTTATCCATCCGGGTGAATCCAGATCCTTTCCCAAAATGAACCCACACGTCTTTCAAATTCCAAGTACTTATCACCGCCTTTTAACCTTCACTGTATCTTCTTCTTGCTACTTTTCCATTCCTTCCTAAGGCATCCGCTTCGGATACTATACAATTAAAATCCCCCAACATTATCAAATTTTCTTCACAAAGGAACCTTGGAAATTTTTCACGAATGGCACTTTCCCATTGTGTGAAGTTACTCGTTCCTGACGGTAGGTGGACGTTTATTATCATTAATGACACACAACGCAAACTACAAATGCTTCCATCATCTTCAAAACGCATGCTTCCTTGATCACACTGTACACTTTCTTTTAAAAGGAAACCAACGTCTGGCTCGAGCCCTCCATAAATATACTGGTAACCTATCGGGGCTTTAAACTTTTTCGAGTCAACTTCTTATAGACACGCTACATCTATATTCTGTTTTGTCACAAATTCTGAAATGAAAGTCTGTCTTTTTGCTTGTTTTGCTCCATTCACGTGTAATGTAGCTATCCGCATTTAATTACTTAAAAAAAAGAAAAAAAAACTTTTCTTCCTTTTCACCTATATCCTCTTTTTCCCTCCATTTCCTGTTTCCTTTCCGATACCTTTTCCTTCCATTTTTCTCTCCTTTGATTGGTTACTCCCAGTGCTACCAAGGGACGCGTGACTAAAGGTTTTCTTCGGTGACGGTACATTTTGGTTGTTGCTCCTTCTTTACTTGGTCTTTTTGGGTTTCGGTTGATGGTCTCAAACTCCTCTTGTGGTTTTCTGCTACTTGTTTGCTTGCTCCTGCTTCTGAATTGCCATGTTTCTCTGCTTCTTTGGTTGCTGGCCCACTTTCTCCCGCTTCTTTTGTTGGGTGCGGTTTTTTTTTAGCTCCACCTCCTTTCTTAGCATTTATCTTTGCACTTTCCAGTATCATGTTTACCGCAACTGATGGTGAGAGCGCGCTAATTTCTCTAACTCCTTCATTTCCTTGCTGTGGCTTCGGTGTTGCTATAGGTTGTGGTCCCCATGCTGAACCTAAACTTCCTGGGTTTGGACTCAGGACACTGCCTTCTTTGATTTTTGCGATTTTTGACAGTCCTTGAAATCATGATCCTCGCTATGGCGAATAAAACACGCTTTCGGCTTATCGGGATAGAAGACATTGATTTTCTCCTCCTCCCCCCCCCCCCAAAAAAAAAAAAAACCTCAATAGACGGCGGGATGGGGGTAGCGACATACATCAAAGCTGTTGCTCTTCCTGTATATACCTCGATAAACTCATCTCCCGTATACGCTTTTCTTCTCATGTTTAGGACTGTTCCGTAAACCTGGAGTTGCCTCTATCTCGTCGCTAGTTGCTTCTCCTAGGACCCTTCTTAGCTGCACGACTATAGGACCTTTCCCGGTTCTTTCAACACTTACCGGATAAAAACTGTTTCTGAAGCCCATCCTTGGTTCTTGCGTCTTGCAGTGCGCTACTAAGTCATCCGCCAACACCGCGGAATTCATTGTTGCTCGTACTTGACCAAAGCGCTTGAAATCATTTGTATCTATCACCCTCACGTTCCCACGGTTAAGATTTAGCTGCTTCAGAAACCTGTGAATATCCACCTCTCTAACTTCACTCATGGCCCCATCGTTCATCTAGCGAAAATCGAAAACCACTGTGTTCCCACTCATCATATCAAAATAAACAAAAACAAAAAAAAAATCCAAATACCTTACAAAACCCTAAATATTCACACTCTCACACTCTCACAACAAATTACACGCTCTCCTCTCACCCAAAAACTAAAAAAAAAACTCACTTCTCAAAAAACACCCAAAAAACTTATCTTTAGACGCGCAAGGCTCTCCCGCCACACATCCACGCTGGCAACCCTGCGCACTAAGTACACAAACGACACGTCATCTTTCCTATCTCAATATCAAACACAAAAACGCACTCATACAAATTTAAAACACTTATCACTCTACTCACGACAATTTTCTGTCTCCTTTCAACCCACACAAAACCAATTTATCAAACTTTTTCCGACTAAAAATAACAAAATTGTTAAATTAGTTTCGGAAAATGTCCACCATTAAACAGCGTTGCAAGTATTTGCAAATGTGAGACAAGCTTCTGGGTTGCTGTAGTAACACAGGCCTTTTTTTTCTTTTCTTTTTTTTCCCGGTTTTCATGCTGCACCTGCTTATTGAAAACAAGCACATGACGCAGAAGTATAGAACTATTGAAACAAAGCCCTCCTAGTACTGCAGCAGTATAGAGTTGCTTTTTTTAATTTTTCCTTCTTTTCTTTTCTGTCATCAAGACATGTTGCGCAAGTTCATTGAAAGTATTATTTTAGTATGAAGGATAAGGAAAGTATAAAGAATACATATGAGGGGAAAAAATTATCATTGATCATCATAGTGTTTTCATCATGAAGAATATGTTTGGTTAGACGAGGTTAGGTTGGTTGGCTTAAGTTAGATTTTTAACCCATTTCCGATATTTAGAACCAAATTATATATATATATATATATATATATATATATATATATATATATATATATATATATGATATATATATATATATATATATATATATATATATATATATTATATATATATATAGATATATATATATATATATATATATATATATATATATATATATATATATACTATATATATTATATAATATATATATATATATATAATATATATATATATATATATATATATATATATACTGACAGCAAAAATATTCCAGGAGGATTAAAAAACAGGTTTGGATGATCGTAATATTTCGTCGTCAGCGCAGATACTTCTTGGACAGTTGGATTAGTTATGATAACTTAAGCTTAAAGAGCCATGTATGATCCATTCAGGGTAATAATCATTTCTGTCTTGTCATAACTGAAAGCAGGAGAAAAAACGGATAAAGGGGTATTGTCCATCTGATATCGATCCGAAGGACACCTCTTGTGTCTGTAAAATTCGTAAATTTGTGCTTAAAATTCATCCTTTTTGTTTTTTCATCCCTTTCCTTATTCTCCATCAGAATCTATACTCTCGATTCCCAAAGGGTCAGAGTTATGTGTGCAAAAGAATAATGCTACGAATTATTTTTTTGGAATTATCACCATTTTGGAAGAAATGCACAACTTTGAGAAACTTAAAAAAAAGGCAGCTAAAATGGAATAATACAAGAGAAATATTAAAAGTTATGATATTTTGAAGGCTGGATGTCCCCAAAAACCCTCCTTCCCCTTCCCAATCATGTGTTATTATTGTAATAATCTACTTACAGAAAGTGCGGATTTATGATTAGATTTCCAAATCCTACTACTAACAAACAACTCACCGCAGCATCAAGCCGTCTGAGGCCAACACAGTTACGCACGATCCTCCTCCATCCTAATCTATTCAAAGCCTCCCTCTTTACACCCTCCCAGGAACTTCCCATTTCCCTTAAATCTTTCTTTGCGACATCCTATCACCACTACCGCGGACAAACTGCTTTCCGTTTAGCCCTAGTCGATTGGCCGAAAAGACAAATCTTTGGCAATCTGTCATCCTTCACCAGCAGACGTACCCTAGACATCTCAACGTTTCTCTCACTATTAGCCCTAGAAAGCGGGATTGAACCTGCTTTTCGTACAGCCTACTATTTGAAATACGGTCAGTCAGCTGAAGTTAGAATTCCTAACTTTTCCTTTGAATAAGGTTAGGTATTAACCTTTGAATAAGGATATGCGTTTTGAATTCTTTACCCATAATGAGAATATGTCAGGTCTTAATATTAATTACAATAAATGAACAATATTTGATATATCAGGTATTGTATACATTAACCGCAGGTTTACCTGTTGATGACGGTCGCTGTGTATGTGGTCGAAATATCCAGAATTTATTTAATTGTTTTTCAGTGTCTAATAAAAAGATTTATCCCTATTTGAACTGTTTTTGTACGACATTAACAGTGTTTCCGTGCCAATTAATTTGTATATAATTCTTATATTACTTACAAAGGAGATTTTTTTCGGGTCTAACCTTGTTTAGAGTGTCCACTTATTATAAAATATATTAAACTGTTGAAATCATTGCTGTGATTTCCCTAATGACGCCTAGTTAGTTCAATTAGTTGCTTAAGGTTCTTGGTGTAAATTTTGCCGCTTCTCAACCAAGAGTGTGATATCACATAGAAATAGAGAGTTTAATTGTAAAATATATTCATGGCAATTGCAAGGATTACTGTATATGGTTTACGGTGCGAGAACAGAGAAATAGAGAGTTTATTTGTAAAAAATGTGTGACTCAAAAACTTTTCGTTCTTTTCGCTGGTTCGGAATTTGACATAGATACAACTTGTGAAAGGTTGGGGATATTTGGCTGTGCTTTCTGATATATGCTTGAGGAGCAATGGGATTTGGGTTACACAAATGTGAAAAAACAAGCCAATAGGCTTAAAGCACACTTTTAGCACGGAAGTATAAGAAAGTAACCTCTCTATATCTCTTTTTTTATCTAACTATATATTTCTACATCTATTTGGTAAAGTTTAGTTTGTCAATCGCTATCATAAGCTGGTCAAGAAGTATCAGAAAGAGGCTTTAATTCTTAAGTGTCTAAAGGAATTAATAAGCCGTGTGTTCAGGCAAGCGCATTTGAAACCATAATGATCAGTCGATTTTTTTTTCTTCGTCGGATCCATTGACATGTTTCCAGGGTTAAACACCTAAATTTCTATAAAATTTTCTAAAAATTTGGGTTCTTGGGTGACGGGTGGTCAATAAACCCTTTCTTGTTACCAATGTTTTACGTATGTGGTAGTATCCACCTCCAGTTCTGACATTAAACTCTTTTAAAACAAATTTTACACTGTGCTTGAGCTATGAAAGAAAAATATTGCTTCCAAAACTAATTTTTTAGTACCAACTTTATTAGTTTGCTATTTTTCTTTTTTTTTCAGGGAAACGGGTCGGAATCACTTTCGACTATTTATACAGCTCCTTGTCAGATTTCCTTTTTAAGGCAACACTGAACATACCACTGAAGTTTGTTGGCACTACAAGTATTGAAATTTCGAATCGACTCTCCAGCAACTCTTATTCAGGAACGATTGAAGGACAGTTTATTAATACTGGTTTTGGAGTCACTCTCGAAGGAGATTTGAGATCCAATTCAGCTGAAGGAAACTTTGAGGCTAGACTGAATGACCAAATTATAACTGTTCGAGGCAATAGTAAAGTAAATGCGAAGAATTTTGATGCTGCCTTTATCGCTTCAACACCGTTTCAGTCTCTTCATAGTTTTGAGGCTAAAGCACATATTGAAAAGGATCTAAAATCGTTGAATAATTTAATAGCAGCTAACCTCAACGGAGAAAAGTTATTTAAAATTAATTTGTCTGATACAGACTCAGGAAAGTACATGGAATTTACTAACTCGTTTTACCCAATAAGTCTCTTATATAGTTTTGAGAAAACTGCTGGAAATACAAGTCTGATCGCTGAAATTTGCTGGAATACACATGACAGACCTGCATCAACAATTAGTGTTAAGGCTGGATACAGTTTTGATTCCAATAAAATGCTGAACCTGATTTATCAATTACCTTCTCGGGTTTTATCACTGAATTTCAACTTAGACACAACTAGCAATAAGCTCCTAAATGATTTTGTATTTTCATGGAATAAAGACTACTCTATTGGCTATCATTTTCTTTGGAAGCAAGAAAGGACAAGAAGAAGCTCCCAAAGTGCTGCCAACTTGAGAGTAGATTTACCAAAACGTTCATTTGGGGTGGAGCTTAAGTCAGCTGTTTCGAGAGGCGAGTCTTCACTAGATATTGACTTTATGTGGATGCCTTACGGGATCCACTCAGAAGAACAGGATTCACTTTTAACTCAAAAGATAAAAGCAGTTGGGGGAGTACAAGTAGAGGATACATAGTTACATTGCGTCATTTTAAGTTAAACCATGATATTGTTGTGAAGGCTGATTACACATGGGATTCACCTGCAGATTTCTTTATGATTGATGCTTCACTACAATACAGCAACTGTGAAAATGAATTAATGCGTGCTAAATTAGCTTTCAGTGTTTTAAGCTTCTTTACTCCAAAAGAAAAAATACGTAAAGCTTCAGTGTTGCTCCAACATTTAGAGTCAGGTTTTGAATTTTGAAGCAACGGGTAAAATGGAATCAGGAAATATGAAAGTGAGTGGTTTTATCAGATTTGACTATCTTGATAATAATAAAGAAATGCAGCGTTTCAATGTTGCTCTTAATATAAACCAAAAGAAAAATAAATTATTGTTGGAAGCCTCATCGAATGGCCACTCCGTTGAACTCATAGCTCTATTCAAAAACGACAAATTTTATTACACAGGGTTCGTCCAGACATCTATTAATAAGGAACTGCCAGTCAAAGTTGAACTCAAAGTAGATTTGCAACGACCCGCCATCAGGGTACACACGCACTTAAAGGAGAAAATCATTCGACTCTATCTTGGTCTCCCGTCAGATAAAGAGGTCCGTGGAAGGCTATCGCATGACTTTATGGGGAAAACTGTTATTGATGGATCATTTAGTATTCGCCTTCAAACTGCTAAGCTTTTAGCAAACAGAATAACATGGCGAAGTGAATCTTTTCAAGAATATAAGGATATTGTTTACTCTTATTCGCATTATTTACAAGCAACTGTTAATGGTATTAGGGACAGGTTCAGCTCCTTCGTCCGCGAAGAAAAGCTCAATAAATTAATTTCAATTAAAAATACTCTTCTTGGGATTTCCAATATTCTTGCCTCGTCATACAAAGAAGAAGTTATATTAATCAGTGAAGATTTGAATGAATTGATCAGTATTGTTAAGGATTTGTATAAGAACGATGCATTTTTTATTAGATCATTGTATCAAATCATTTCAACCATTCCAAATAAATTTATCCAAGCATCTACTAAAACGGCATCTAACATATCCTGTGTATTCAGTGCTGGCAAGGGATGGAATCTTAAAAGTTGGCTCTTTGATTATTTCCATGTCTCAGGATATCTACACTAACGCTTATACCGTCATTCCATATGATATTATCAGTTTCATCAGTTCAAAAACCTCAAACTCAACTATTCAGTTATCAAAAAATATATATTCTTATGTGATAACTAAAAGAAATGAAATAAATCAGCTGATAACTTCCACGGCGGTATTCATTGATCAGAACATTGGTCACTTTGAGGAGGCATTCATGAATGAAATTGATTCGATCCAAACTCGATTTTCTTCTCTTTTGTGGAACTATTTAGATGCAGGTCAAGTCTATTTGCTTCGCATGAATCTGTTTATGAATGGACGAAGGATAAAGTATTGACTGCTCTTCATCTTTATGAAGGTAAGTTATTTATGCTTTATGACAAGGTTTGCCTCGTCATCAATTATGTCATCAGTTTTGGTACTTGTCAATTAAACGAAACACACTCAAGAATTATGCTTTGGTTAGATCTCAGAAAACCGGTTTCTAAGCCACAAAAACATGTGACGGGTGATACCCGGTTTGACCCCATCCCCCCAACCCGCAAAATTTTGCTCTGACTCGTAAAAAGAGCATATAAATAATTTTTTT
>CM051266.1:55302052-55329552 GCA_027921565.1 Artemia sinica | reverse complement strand
AAGTAGTTTTTTATTCATAGTTATAAATAGTTATTGTTATATAACTATATCAATATAGTTATAACTATATTGATATTTATATTTTTAGTTTGTCCAACACGGAATCAGAAAGATTTAAAGAGTTGACTGGAAAATATCAACCATATATAAGAGCTGCTGTTCAGTTGATTAAAGGTCAGTATGACTTAGCCAAGCAAGTACCACCCGTGGCTTATTTCTCAACTTTAATTGATCGTCTTTTCATTGAGGTAAGCTATTTTCTTTTTTTGTATGTGCATTTATATGTTCTTAGGGTCATCCGAAGTTTGGTTTAAAAAATTCTAAGAATTTGATTTTTTTACATTAAATGAAATCAAAGTATGGTATAATTGTCGTCCAAAACTCAAATGTATTTCCTGCCAGAAGGGGGAGGGGAGAGGTTGACAAGATAGTAAGTATAGTAAGATAGCTCTGCTACCTGTAAATGCTAAAAACAAGTGATAAAACGATGGATGAAAATGAAAGATAAATACGATGGCAAATGGTGCTGAAATTGATTTTGAAGTTGGCTGAAGTTAAAGTTGACTCACATTTGAGTGCCACGAGTTGAGCTTCGAAGATCGAAATTACAAACGTAGACCTATCACTTTATTTACCTTTAGTCTTGACATTCATCCCAGCTTACACAAAACATCGCAGCAAAATCACAAAATATTTATTTTTCAAAAAAATTTTGCACAAGAAGAATGGAGAGGGGGGGGTATAATTTTATTCTCAAATTGAAACACAATTTGAATAAAATGAATATTGTAACTCAAAACAGGTTGATGCATTGACATATATAGCTGAACTTTTTGGAAATAATGGTGTATCTGTGTATTGTACAATAATGGTGTATCTGTGTATCTGGTGCTCTCTTATTTGTAAGTACTCTCTTTTCAATTTTAAAGTCTTCCTTTAAAATTCAAATTGTTCACTTTTTAAAGATGATTCGTTGGCGCCAAAGAGACGTAACTTAAGTTTAAAAACTATTCAATTTGGTAGTCTTTTACTTTAAGGAGCTTTTTGATAACCCCCTCCTCCAAACACCCTCCAGCGAACCCTCTCCTTCAAACATCCTCCAGTGAACCCTCTCCTCCAAACACCAAGTGCATGAGGAAAAATTACTTAATTGCTCTTTTACTAATTTTGTTACTCTCCTTCGATTCTTAATATAGAGATTTCTGAAAGATTGTATGTCGACTAGTATAAAAACGGTTTTATAGCACTTCTTACTTTATTAACCTCAATTTCTGTGTTTGAGCATAAGAAATCAGTTGTTTTTTTTTTTCTTGTTTTTTGTTTAATCACGACAATACAGTATCTAATAATAATAAAAATGATTTATTTGCAAAAGAGCCGTGACAAAACAAACAAGATACCAACCAACAAGTGACATCTCTTAATATATAACACAAAAAAAGCTATAAATAAATGCAATACAACATAAATTTACAAAAAAAAAGACCTCTATGGTTCAGCCCTAATCTCAAGAATTTTTTCAACTTTCTTGTTCCCCAAGGTAATTTTTCTCATTATTCTTATTCAATTATTATTTTCAATAAAGCAATCCCTAAAAAATTCTCACTACTCCCCTACAAAGTGTAAAAGATTTACCTGATACCCCCACACATTGGGTAATAGTAAGGGCTGTTTTTCTGCCTGAACTGACCCATATACTTCATTTTTTCCCTAAGTGGGAACCCGTTTGCTCTGATACTTACTAAACAACTCAACACATCCCCCCACACTCTCGCCCTGAGATAAATCTCTTCCCCTTACGCCTGTCTGACCTACATATCTAGTGGTCGGGTTATACTGCCTCCTCGTGCCACATTTGAATCTCCTGATCCCGTAGCATCTCCTTCACTCTTACCGCTATCACAGCGACATCCACGTCCGAACTCGCACTTTTGTTCCATAGCTCACTCAGACCACAATCATCCAGCATTTTCTATAGTAAACTGAGCCGCGAACCATCTTGTTCTTACAGGAGCTGTTCCTAAAACCTAATCATAGTTACCAGTCTCCTACTTCTCAATGATGACAGGCCTATTAATTTCCAAATTAATTATGCCTATTAATTACCCTAAGAATCCTTTTACAATACTGCGCCTGAACACTTTCCAACTTAGCTGCAATTTCATGTCTCGAAATTTCACACGCGTGCTGCGTAGCCTGAACTATTTTAATAAGAAATATTTATTTATTCATCTTTATATCAGTAATATTAGCTACCTGGCTCACAGTCATGACATAAGATGCTCGCTTTCCTTTTTCTAAATTTATCTTCCAGACATATAATCTCACAACGCAGAGACCTCAGACCTCACAACGCACAACTCTATCTCTTTCCCTCACCCTACCTCATCTCCTTAACATCACCAACAGCCACTTCTTCACATTCGGAATTAAGTGCTTCTTCTTTTAATACACGCGTGTCCTATCTGAAGGGTGTGTGAAAGCACAGAAGGATTGGCCCCCAACCCCCCATTGCACTTCCTGGCTGAAGGGCCACGAAACGGAGATCAGTACCGCCGGTTGGGACTGTAAAGTCCAATGCCAGCGTGATTCTGTCATTGACGCTATATAATCTGCAAACATTATCGCACAGAATTTGCACAGATCAGTTACCAATACAGGAACTCCATTGCCTTTACATGAGCTCGCAATTCATTCCCAAAAATTAAAATAATTGCGGAAAGAAAGGACATCCCTGTTTTACCCATACGACCAAATCATCTCAGAGAACCTTTCTACTATTTTCACCACAATTTTCGTTATTTCATACGATCCAATTAATAGCCTAATAAACTGATACGGTAAATTAATCGTGGTTGGCTGCAACCTAGTAAAGGACGAACTTCGGCCCATAGTAACCAATAATAAAAAACACATTTTAAAGCAAAACTTGTAAGTTAGAAAAAACTGTCATTCCTCGCTGATTCAGGAATGATAATTATTAACTAAATTTAGTATTAATAGTAAAATGCTATTTTGAAAACAAAGTAATGGGGATTTTGAAAAATAGTCTGAAACCTCTAGAAAATGGCGTAGGAATGAAATAAAAAGTACGTCATTGGAACTTCTATGGCCGAAAACCCTATATAGGAAACTTACAGTCCTCTGGCTTGAATAACAAGGCTAACGGGGCACTTGTAGCGATACTGGCGGGGTAGTCATAGAGAAAAATCTTAGAGATACTCGAAAAAGAAATCATTAATAGATCCCTCCTAGCATGGGTGAATGCCCCCTTTAAATCTAAAAAGGCCACATATAGAAAGGGATGTCCCGAGGCTCATTTTATTGGGAGAGTGATCTTTGTAAGTTTTAACCAAATCGCTACCTGATTTATGCCAAATTTTCTGCAGAAATCCAGAATTTTGCTAAATTTCGGCCGATTTTGCAAAATTTCTGCCGAATGCCAAAATAGTTGGGAGGGCGGCGCACCTCTCTCCTCCCTCCCCCTCGGGACGCCCCTGCATATAGACTATCACCCTGCTTACTTAAGGGCAATAATCTTCCACTTCTGTTTATTATCTCTTTTTAGGTTGACAACATATACTCCGTTTTTGAGTTAAAAGAAGAACTTAAAGAAAGTCTTCGGAATTTTCTTCGAAATGTGGACAACTTTATGTTAGCACTATCAGACGAAATGAAGGGTGCAGCCGGCGATATCAGCTTGAACAACATGATGGCTTTTGCTTTACATAAAGGAAAGTTTGAAGCATCCCTCCGTCTACCCATGGAATGGAAAACATTGAAGGTATAAAAGACCGCTCTATTTTGGTTGAAACATATGCAAACTTTTTCCCGTGGGTTGGGGCATTTGTAAAAAAAAAAAAAAAAAAAAAAAAAAAAAAAAAAAAAAAAAAAAAAAAAAAAAAAAAAAAAAAAAAAAAAAAAAAAAAAAAAAAAACGAAAAGCTATATCAGCTTGAACAACATGATGCATCTGGAAAGTTTGAAGTATCCCTCCTTCTTTCAATGTATGCCTAATGCTCAAGGTTCTAACGGAAGCTTGTTTTATGGTTTAGTCAGTACTATCAGCCTGATCCCACCCCCACCCCCACCCCCTTTCACAATTATTATCAGGCAATTGGATTTATTTTTAGGATTCGGAAGTTTTAGGAAGCTGTGAAAAAGAAATATGAAATTATGAGAGAGAAAAGCGGAAGGGGAAGGTATTTGAAGTATTTTAAACCTTATTCCTATTTTGGCACCTTTTTTGTTTGATAGGTATTTTATTTATTTTTTTCATTAGCTTTTTCAAGAATTTTTCGTGAATTTATTTTACTTTTTTCCTTTTTTCTCTCAGTCAATTTCCTTGCACCTTTTCGCGATTAGTTGTCATGTTCAAGTAAAATGAGGTGTGGGTATCTATATTTATGCTTATTTAGTATGTATGGTTCTCTTATTTTCTTGCTCTTACTCTCCATTTATTTCATGGAAGTTTTTTATTCACACATAAAAGGTGACCCCCCCCCAAAAAAAAAAAATCTAGATCTTAAAATTATTTTCTTTCGCGGTCCTGTTAATGAAGAGCCAAGGAAACCAGAACAAATATAGCCTTTTGAGCTTGCTACTGTGAAACATTCTGCCTCTGTGCGAGTTCTGGATGTTCAAGTGCCAGAAGAAAGGAAAATTTTATGTCAGGGGATTATCTGGATTACTATAAGTATTTGTGAGTTTGACACAGGTTATGTACAAGGGCTTCTCCAGGACCCATGGACAGTTAGATTTCTTATTCTGGTTGATCCAGGGAGAGGGGTAGAAGCCCATGGACCAGTTAAAGTTTTAGTTTATTAATCATATGAATAGAGCAATAGGACCAATGATGGTAGATCTTCAGTACCAAGACCATCACGATTCCTAAGTGTGTAATTAGTCGTTGCAGACCGTTTAGGTGTAATTAGTGTAATTAGGTGTAATTAGTCTTTCTCGAGGGAGCACGTCCAGATTTGTGTTTAAAACTCAAGAACAAGTATGAATAGTTAAACATTTTTTTTTCTTATGTGAAATTTAACATTTTTCTGTTACCACCACGCCTTTTGAAATCAAGGACTGGAGGTTTATGGTACTTTAAAAATCAGAATGTGTAATTTGTAGTCGTAGAAACGCTATTTATTAGTACCACCAAAAAGTATGGGTCACTTACAAGAGTGAGAACTGCTGCTAGTGAAAGGCCTCAACGACATCTAGCGTTTGACGGTGTTTGGCATTTTAATAGTTAATTTAATTTTTGTAGTTGGTAAAATTAGTGTAGTAATAAGCGTCTGATCTTAGTTTCTGACAGAAAAACGATTACAAAGCTTCAAAAAATGCCAAGTGTCGCCAAATGCTAGATGGCACTGTTGTTGTTTTTTTTACCGACACTGGCACCAGTTTCCAGTCTTATAAGTTACCCATACTCTTTGAACATCACTATTTTCCACAGAGAAGCACCGTTCGTTTCTAAATATAGTTTTAATCCAGTGGAAATAGGAGTTCATTTTATGTTCTTGTTTTTTTAGGATTTACCAGATTTTAAAACTCTGCCTGTGTATAAGAAAGCCCATTTAACGACGAATCAGTTGTTGGACTACATTGACTTCAGTGATCACCAATTTCACTTTTTAGATCAAGTAGCTCGGTTTCGGCCAGACATTGCCTGGAAAAATGTAGTCCCTCCTTTTGGAAGCCATGCAATGATTGCAGGTAACTAACCACAGTGTGTAGGCTAGTAATACTTTAGATAAGGTAGTTTTTATTTCTAAAAGATGCCTATCACAAGCTCAGATAGGCCAAATTCACACTTTAGATTCAAACTCAAAAACAAACACAGGAAAAACAAAAATATGATAAGCTTGGTCAAAATAATTAATTAAGGTTCCATTTATTTTTTGTTATTTTAATAATCAAATAGGTCACAGACTAGACACAACAGTTAACTCTCCATATAATAATAACAAAACCAAAATAAACATTATTACTTTTATTCAAATAGGTCATGATGCATATAGAGTAAGTTGGGACGGCAATAAAAACGTCAGCTATTAATACTCTTCCTGTTAAAAAAAAAATCGCATTCCTCCCCCCTCCGCCACCCCACTAAAGAATTCCCCTTCTACCGGACAATAATTCGCGTTTTCCCAAACTTGAAACGGCCGTATTCTGGGACCAATATTTCATACAGTTTCTGTGTTAAGAATTGCTGTATATTATTGGTCGTTCTAAGGGCTTTTTACTTTGATTTTTTCATCAACGAGTCCTGTTTTGAGAACTCTTTTTATCTTCTGTATGCACAAATGTTCATTGAAGCGGATATGTTTATCATATTTGATTGGATATACATAAGGTTGAGTCAACTTGCCAGGTTTTTTCTTAGAAAATATTCAAAATAAGAATTTATTCTTAATAATATACTCGTGATAATATATTCAAAATGAGAAAACATCCATGACAAAGTGTTTATCAAAAAAAAATATTCAAAATGAAAAAATCTTCATTCAAAAGTATATGCTTACGACATTTAATTTGGAATATGTAAGGTTATGTCAGCTTGACAAGTGTCATGCTTTAAAATGCACGGTTTCACGATGCATTTTGAGATTGTTCTTCGCATAAACAATAAAATGCTTATAAGCTTTTTGAGAAAAAAGCTCAAAATGCTTATAAGCAATCTCAAAATGCTTATAAGCATTTTGAGATTGTTCTTCACATACACAATAAAATGCTTATAAGCTTTTTGAGAAAAAAGCTCAAAATGCTTATAAGCAATCTCAAAATGCTTATAAGCATTTTGAGATTGTTCTTCACATACACAATAAAATGCTTATAAGCTTTTTGAGAAAAAAGCTCAAAATGCTTATAAGCAATCTCAAAATGCTTATAAGCATTTTGAGATTGTTCTTCACATACACAATAAAATGCTTATAAGCTTTTTGAGAAAAAAGCTCAAAATGCTTATAAGCAATCTCAAAAATGCTTATAAGCATTTTGAGATTGTTCTTCACATACACAATAAAATGCTTATAAGCTTTCTAGAAGTTTCTCAAGATTTAATCTCCTAACGAAATTCTATACATGTGTCTACATATTTAGGTAAAGTATTTGGACAGTGTGAAGTTAGAAAACAATTACTTCACAATATGCAGAATAATTGTACCTAACACATTAGGCATGCAGACCCGCTATACTTTACAGCCCACCCACCCCCCACCCCTAATGCGCAAATATATAGCCCAAAGTTGTTTGTAAATTATTGTATTTTTATCATACTTTGGTGTATTTCATTAGGATTGAGCGTCAGAGAAATATATTAGAAGAATATTAGGTAGAGGTTGTATTATACAAGTACCAAGGGCTGTTCCGCCGTCCAAACAAAAAACTGTTAGCTAACAATTTTCCCAACAATAGTGTTTCCGCCGTCGCAATAAAAACCGTTAGCTAACACTGTTAGGAATACTTTTAACAAATCGAATACTTGGTGGAGGAAACTGTTGGAGAATTTATTTCTGTTAGCTAACCATTGTGTTTCCGCAGTCCAAACTAATACCTGTTAGCCAACGCTGTTAGCCAATAGTTAGACGATGGAAAAACTCAATGTCTGTTTAGGGTTGATTATATCTTATTACACCAACACTATCAACCTAATGGTGGATAGTTTTTATAATCAAGGCAATTGAATAACTTCCTCCTTAGTTAAAATTCATCCTTAGTGGAATTGGTAGTGCGTCTGAAATCTAGTTTTAAAATTGTGAGTTTGTCACTTATAGTGGATGACTTTTCCGTTAGAATGTTTTGTCTATAGCCGAATTTTTTCAACATTTTCAACATTTTTTAACAGTTTTTATAAACTTTGCCGAAGATGAATCTCTGTGCTAAATATTTTCGAAGGTACACATCAATTTCATTTAATTGTTGAGAGTATTGAATAATTTGTCGGGATGAAAGTTTGCCAGATAAAATTAAATTGAAGTTCTTCTAAAGTTTTGATCGACCAAAATTCGGTCCCATTGTATTTCACTAAGTAAGCAAATATTTGTTTTATATTTAATATTTAAGCAAATTACATTTTTCAACTGTTGTCTTGCCCTGCTGTGACAATTCACCCCCGGTCACCAAAACCACAAAAAGAAGAATTAAAAGAAATACAGTATGAAAATAAATCCTGTTGGATATTCTAGGCCTTGTTTCAACAAATAAATAAAACTCACATCTTAATAAATACCAATATCACTGTACTAATATTAATATCACTTCCAATAGACAGGTAGTACAAATAGAAAGACAGAACGACAAGTTAGATTGTGTCTGGTACAATTTAAATTTGGTAATTAAATGGTAGTGTCGTTCTGTGTTGCGTATCCGCACTATTTGCTTTCGAAGTGATATTGATATTGTTCAATGACATTGGAAGTTATTATTTTTATTCATTTTTCTTTATATGCTCTGTTTCATTTAGCTTAATTCATTTTTTCCCGTTAATAAAGGCTCCCGGACGTTGAGTCGAAGCATTCAGATTTCTATTATTTAAAGTTTGTTGTTTTTTTGTCAACTGCTTTGTTTAAATATTATACCCGTTTTCCTTAAATTCTATAAATGGAAAGGTGTGGTCTAAGAAATTATTTGTCTTCCTTTCCCTTTGGCTGCTCAATTTTGTATCTTAGAGGATTTTTTCAAGGGGTAGTTTGCCGTGGAAGGGGTAAATACGCCGGACACCGTTTTTGTATTTAAAATTCCATTTGCAAGCCCGGTCCCCAGTTACTTATATAAATTGCTAGACAAAATTTTTTCTTTAGGAGGATCGTTACCTCGTTACTGCAACGTGTTGTCACACTGTACCGTACAGATATATTTGTTCAAATATCACGATAATATTTTTTATATATATTCCTCTCAATATTCCTTTTCTCTCTTATTCTGTATTTCCCCCCCCCCCTTTTTTTTGCAGGAAATCAGCATTATATGACATTCGACCGAAAATATTTCGAATTTGCCGGTGAATGCAGCTATCTCCTTGTTAATGATTTTGCAGACGGAAATTTTTCAGTGGCTGTTAACTACGAAGGCATTTCTGGAAAATTCACGAAAAAATCTTTAAGCGTTATCAGCAACAGACATCAGCTAGAAATTACCTCTTCTAAGGTCGTGGTTGATGGCAAAAGAGTAGAGCTGCCTTATGAGGTAAGAAGCTCGAAATTGAAATCTAGAGGAATAGTCCTGAGACTACATTAGCCTAAAGATGTAAAAGGTATAGGAAACTTATTAGGGAGAATATCAAGATGATCTCCGAAAAAAAAAAAAATATGTCAACGCTACCTAGTGTTTCCTAGTAAAACCCCGTATCTACCTTCAAGGTTTCCCAAGGTGTTGGGTGCGACCTTTCATTGTGTCATATTAAAATTATCGTAAATATATCGTGAAAAAATTCATTGTGTTATATTAAAATTATTTTGGATCGCGAAAAATAAATCGTAAATGCACAGAAAAAAAGTCTACTTCATATAATGTTTTTTCATCACTTAGACAGTAGGAATAGTACCCGTGTGTGTATTCGCATTCTTTGTGCCACTCTTTCAATGCACTCTTTGTGCCACTAACGCTAGGTTGATTGTGAAAAATTTTTAAACCGTAAAACTAAGGGAAGTGTTTTATTTATCAAACCTATTTTAGTAAATCCTTACGTTGTTTTGTGGTTTTTCTACTCTGTACTTCCATAACGCTACTGTGACTATCGATGCTTGGCGTAGGATTGAATCTTTAACAATTCCCTTTGTGTATTAACAATTTTGACAACATGAAGGATGAAGATTTGCTAGATGTTTTCCAGAGAAATTGCTTAAGGATTGTTCTGGGTACCTGGCTGACTAACCGTATTTCAAACAATAGGCTATACAAAAAATGTGGTTCAATACCGCTCTCTAGGGCTATAATGGAAAAAAGGTTGAGGTGGCTAGGGCACGTTGTGTGGATGAAGGATGACAGATTGCCGAAGATTGTTCTTTTCGGCCAACCGTCTAGGGCTAAACGGAAAGCAGGTCGTCCCCGTCTGGGGTGGGAGGACGTCATAAAGAAAGATTTAAAGGAAATGGGAACTTCGTGGGCGGGTGTAAAAAGGGAGGCTTTGAATAGATTGGGGTGGAGGAGGAGCGTGCGTAGCTGTTTTGGCCTCAGGCGGCTTGGTGCTGCGGTGAGTTGTTAGTAGTAGTAGTAGTAGTTTTGTGTTATGTTTTTTTTAGTTATCTTCTTAATTTCTGTGACAACATTGGGATAGGCAAAGTTACGTGATTTTTTTGTTAAGTTGACCCATCTTCTTCTAATATCACAGGTTGCATTTACTTTTTTTCTGTTTTCAGTTATTTGAGAAATCATATTTTCAAGATATCCATTACCTATTAGAAGATCCTTAATAAAAAATAGTTCACTACTCATGTATTCTGGTGATACTAATTTTAATACTTTATCAACTAAAGAAATAACTTCACCCCTTTTTAATTGGATCGGGCGATTTGATGCGAAAGACAAATAACGGCTGTTGTTAGGCGGTTTACGGTAAATTGAAAAAGCTAGTTCATTGTTATTTCTATGGATCCAAATATCCAGAAACGGTAACTTATTCTCTGTTTATTTTTCAATTGTAAAAACTATTTCCCCTCCCAAATTATTTAAATGTTCCAAAAAACCTTCAATTTGTGATTCCCCATAATTCCAAATAACTAAAACGTCATCCATATATCTGCCCCAAAATTTAGGTTTTAAAAAATATGTTTCTATAACCAAAGTTTCTACATACTCTACATAAATATTTGCTAGCAGCGGAATCTCATTTTTATGTATATTAAGTTTTGGATAAAATACTAAAAGATTTATTCAAAGGTATATACACATACATTGATTTTATATCAAATCTAAACAACCTAGATTCATTTGATAATTCAATATTTATTAGTTTATCTTTTAAGAATACGAAGTTTTTTTTTTATATACGAATTTTGGAGATATAATAAAGGTTTAAGTGTCATTGCTACCCATTTTTCAATTTTTTCCGTTGGTGAATTAGTTGTTGACACTATAGGTCTTGGAGGAATACCTATTTTATGTATTTTTGGCAAACGTGGTAGGTCTGTTTCACGTGGTAGGTCTGTTTGATATGTTTTTTTTTTGTGAATATCGATATTTAATAAATAAATAATAAAAGAAAAACATAGATTTTTGAGCAGACTGATCCCCTCGGAAAGAACTTATAATAAATCTGTGGTGTGATACTTTCATTAGTATCAGTTTCATTAGTTTCATTAGTATTTCTTAATTTTGCAACATACGATTCAGTTGGGTATGGGTTAAGTTTTTATATGTTGAAATACTACTACTACTACTACTAACAACTCACCGCAGTACCAAGCCGCCTGAGGCCAACACAGCTACGCACGCTCCTCCTCCACCCCAATCTATTCAAAGCCTCCCGTTTTACACCCGCCCACGAAGTTCTCATTTCCTTTAAATCTTTCTTTATGACGTCCTCCCACCCCAGACGGGGACGACCTGCTTTCTGTTTAGCCCTAGATGGTTGGCCGAAAAGAACAATCTTCGGCAATCTGTCATCCTTCATCCGCAAAACGTGCCCTAGCCACCTCCACCTTTCTTTCATTATAGCCCTTGAGAGCGGTATTAAACCACATTTTTCGTATAGCCTATTGTTTGAAATACGGTCAGTCAGCCGGGTACCCAGAACAATCCTTAAGCAATTTCTCTGGAAAACATCTAGCAAATCTTCATCCGCTTTTCGGAGCGTCCATGCTTCAGAGCCATATTTGAACACTGTCATCACTGTAGCTTCTAATATTCTAATCTTGTTTTGCAGACTTATCTTCCTATTCTTCCAGACTCTTCCTATTCTTCCAGACTTTTTTTAACTGTGAAAAAACACCCTGAGCCTTGGCTATTCTATATTTAACATCTTCACTGCTCCCACCACACAACCCTGCTTAACTCCTGATTTAATACAAAACCAGCTGCTAACCTCATTTCCTACCTTAACCGCAGCAGTGTTATTCTCGTACATAGCACTAATCACTTTAATGTATTTGTCTGGTATACCATACAAGTATAAAACCTTTACTAAAGCTCTTCTATCAACAGAATCGAACGCTTGCCCATAATCTATAAAACTGAGGACCAAAGGTGTTTGAAAACTCAAGCACTTCTCAATTATTAGCCTAAGAGTGAAAATTTGGTCGACACATCCTCTACCTTTTCTGAAACCGCACTGCTCTTCTCTTAAAACTTTGTCTATGGCATCTCTCAGTCTAAAAAGTATCATATTACTAATTAATTTACTACCTACAGAGACCAGACTAATGCCTCGATAATTACCACACTCACTTTTATCACCTTTCTTATAAAGTGGCTTAATTGAGGTTTTCCTAAAATCGTTAGGTACTTCCCCTTTTTCAAAAATCATATTCATAATCTTCAGTAACTTATTTCTAACCTCAGAGCCACCATATTTAAGAAACTCATTTACCACCCTATCAGCACCTGGAGCCTTATTATTCTTTAATCCTTTTAGTACTGTTGCTAATTCCTCCTCACAAAACAAATCTTCCTTCACATCCAAGGTATCACAAACTTTTTCATTTTCCTCTATATTTTTTCCTGCAACTCTATCTCGGTTAAACAAATTCTCAAAATGTTCGGCCCATCTCTCTTTAGTTTTTTCCGTATCGCTAATTCCGACCCCATTCCTATCTTTAACTGGGCCAAGTCCGGATTGACTACTCCCTCTCAATTTGTTAACGTGCCAGTACAATATTTTACTATTATGCCGTCTAGCTGCATCTTCCAGATCCTCGGTAATTTTATCCATGGCCTCCACTTCACACCTCCTTAGTTCATATTTCAATGCTTTTTCCACTTTCTTTACATTTCTTTTGTTTTCATGCGATCGATCACTCAGATAATTCTTGTACTAGTCCTTTCTCTTTTCTATTAAACATAAAGCTTTTTCACTAATATTGTTAGCTGCAGTTCTAGCTTTCTTCCCTAATACACCTTCAGCAACTTCACAAATTATTTTTCTAAAATTATTCCAACAATCTTCCACATTATCAAATTTTAAACTCTGAAGTTTAGTATTCAACTGTTCCTGGAAAGTTTCTCTCAAATTCTCATCCAGGAGTCTACCAACATCGTAACTTCCCGGGAGGTAGTTACCCTTCCGATATTTCAGCTTTAAATTAACGCTTGACACTACTAGATGGTGATCTTTACTTTTAACATCAATAACAGCACTCCTATATACCCTTGTATCTTGTGTTGATCCTGCCAGTCTTCGGTTTACTATAACATAATCTATAAGGTTTGCTGTCTTACCATCACGTGAATACCATGTTAGCTTATGAGCCATTTTATGGCCAAACACCGTATTGGTTATAACTAGATTGTTATACCTACAAAATTGCAAAAGTCTGTATCCATTACTGTTTTCTTTTCCTACACCAAATTTACCGAGGCTGGGATATCATCTATCCCTATTTCTACCATCCTTTAGAATTGCTTCTATTTGACTATCATAATCATCTTTTTCTAGGATTAATACCGTATTGCTCTTACCAGCTTTCGTTATTATTAAAGAATCATCTTTTTTTTAAATCTTTTAAAAATTTTATATCTTTGTTCTTAAAGTTTTCTTGAAAATTATCAAATTTTTCAAAATATTCACGACCCCCAGTCTTAAATCATTTACATTGTTAACATCTTTTGAAAACTTATGAATCCCTGTCTCAATCTTTGAAATAAATAGTGACGAAGACCACATGGCCTTTCCATCATAAACAATAAGTAGAAACATTTAAAAGTTGCGTTCCACTGTCTTGTATAAAAAATTTCCCCGTTGTTTCTACTTATTAATCTTTGAAATTATTTCTTCTATCGGTACTTTTTTAAGATTTAGTCCGAGTTTTATACCTTTCTCAAGGATTTCCTTTTGTTCTTTGGTTACTTCCCTTTTGCTTAAGTTAATCACCCCAGGGCCTGGCAAATGTTTAGGTTTATACATTAATATTTTTTGTTTTTCATGTTCACCTTGCAATTGCAAAAATGTTTGGTTTAATCTTTCCCTGGGTAATCTTAAAACATGTTCAAAAGTATTCTTGAAAATTGATATAATTTGATGGAAATCATAGGTATTAAGAAAACCGCAAGGGCTATTTTTTTTTAAATCTATTTTTTTACAATTTGTGATCACTGGAAACGTTTATCTTTCAACATATGTTTTAAATTTGGTAAATTTACCTTTCTCGTTGATTAGCCTCATAATATGTATTTAAATGATACTTGAAACAAAACGGGTTTTGAAATTATTTTATTTACTTTACAATTCACAACGGAAAAAATCGAGAAATGGGCAGCAATGACACTTAAACCTTTATTATATCTCCAACATTCGTATATAAAAAACTCGGAATTCTTAAAAGATAAACTTATAAATATTGAAATATCAGATGAATCTAGGTTGTTTAGTTTTGATATAAAATCAATGTATACGTATATACCTTTTGATAAATCTTTTAGTATTTTATCCAAAAAACTACTTTATCAAAAAAGAAAAAGAGAATAAGTTACCGTTTGTGGATATTTGAATCCATAGAAATAATAATGAACTAGCGTTTTCAATTTACCGTAAACCGACTAACAACAACCGTTATTTGTCTTTCACATCAAATCATCCGATCCAAGTAAAAAGGGGTGTGGTTATTTCTTTAGTTGATAGGGTATTAAAATTAGCATCACCAGAATACATGAGTAGTGAACTATTTTTTATTAAGGATCTTTTAATAGGTAATGGATATCTCGAAAATATGATTCCTCAAATAATTGAAAACAGAAAAAAAGTTGATGGAACCTGTGATATTACAAGAAGAGGGGTCAACTTTACAAACAAATTGCATAACTTTGCCTATCCCAATGTTGTCACAGAAATTAAGAAGAGAACTAAAAAAAACACATGATATAGAAACAGCATTTAAATCAGGACAAACTATAAGCTCTTTGCTAAATAATGGAAAAGACAAGGTTCCAAGAAAGATACAAAGGGGTATACAAAATTCCATGCTCTTGTGGTAAATTTTATGTAGGAAGAACACATCAGAATTTAGAAAATAGGCTACAGCAACACCAAAATGCCATAGATTGCTCACTAAAACATAACCAAAAATCGAAAACGTTTGAATCAGCTGTTGCAGAACACATTTTTGACTTTATTAACAATATTTTATTTGATCAAACAAAAATTGTAGATACGTTTGTAGGACTTTTGCAAAGTTTCAGAGAAATCATAGAAATAAAAAAGATTATCTATGGGGTTCTAGTATTAATGGAGATAAAGGGGATTTTTGGATAAACTCAATTTATAATAGTTTAATTAAGGTGCAGGTAAAATCGTCAACCAGTAGTGATTTACATTTTTGTCCTGGAGCAAGTGATAACCTTGCGAACAAAAGCCAGAACGAGGTTAAAGCTGGAAAAAGTCAACGGACTGCGGCTAAGCTAGCAAACAAAAAAAATCCACTTAATTTATAATTCATAAATTTGTTTATTGACCTGTGATATTTAATTAGGGGATATGGACCTGGGGTTTTAGGACCTTTTTTGTTTGTTCATGTAAATACAGAAATACAGTCACACAGTTATTTTAATAGATTCCCATTTGTACAGTGTTGAGTGTTGAGGAGAGTGACCCATGGTTTCACTATAGACATTAGCTTTGGTTTTATTCTTATGTATTAACATCAGTGCTGGAAGTTTGTTTATAATGTGAGTTGTTCTTATTTTTTTTCATGTCTTTAGTTGTCGTTTATTGTGTGTGTTATTTTTTAAAAGGAACTTTTTTTTTGTTTTTTTGTTCTTTTCGGGTTTTTTTCCGTTGAGGAAGGCTCCCAGACGTGGGACCGAAATATTCGGAATATTTTTTTTCAATTAAAGTGTTGTTTTGTTTTTATTTTTGTTCACTGCTTTGTTGAAAATAAAACCCGTTTTTTATGCTCAATTTTTTGTAAATGGAAAAGCAGTGTGTTCTAAGAGATTATTTAAGTATTAGCAGTATTTATTTTCTGAATTTCTATGAAATAACTTGTGATTTTTTCTTAATTGTGATTTGTACCGAACGGTAATATAAAATATGAATGCCCTTAATCAGAACAAAACCGATCACTCCTCAGCAAGGTGCCGCTGTCTGCTATTTTAGTGCCTTAAAATAATAATTTTAGCCCATATTAGGCATAAATTATATAAATGAAAATTTCTGAGATAGCCACTCTGGTTAAAAACTGTCGATACGTCGTTTATTTAACCTTCCAGGTTCAGGGACCATATACCCGCACGATGACGTGTTTATCGTCAAGTGAAATTGGCTCTTATGTCTTAGTGAGTGAATGTTAGAGAACATGATGAGTAGAAGTGTTTTTGCGGGTACCTACCCAGGAACATTGTCAGGGGGGACAATAATAAAACAATTGGGGGGGGGGGGGTAATAGATAAAACATTCTTTATTCTATAATTTGAATACGAAATGCCAAAAAAAATCAAGAAAATTTTGCACTTCAGGAGAGTTCAGAGCCCCCCCCCCCCCCCCCCCCAAGGTACGTTCCTTTGTTAGTGGTTTAGATTTCATTCAGTTTCTTTTTATATTTTAATCTAACATAGAGTCGGTTATAGTTTCTGTTTTATTAAATTTAGGAAGGAAATATTTCAATATATTTGGATGGCCATAGAATAACGTTAAAATCCTCTAGCGGAACGAAAGTGGAATGCAACCTCTATCGAGATACTTGCACTGTGCATATTACTGGTTGGAGTTTTGGGAAAACAGCTGGACTGTTTGGTATTTATAACTACGAAGCCTCTGATGACCTGACTATGCCAAATAGAGAGGTAAATTGTGTGTTTTTTATTGCTCTTATCATTTTCTTTCACTGAAAACACCCCATTAGTATTGTCCTTTTTAAATTTTTTTTCTTTTTTTATGATTCTAAGAAAACGCTTATATAAGTATTTTCATTTATAAGTGTTGAAAGCACTTATTTCTATTGCTCTTATTAATTTTTCTATGGAAGAGATTTCTCTTATTGCTATTGCTCTTATTAGTTTTTTCTTCTTTTTATATTCCTAAGAAAACACTTATATGAGTTTTTTCACTTATAAGAAATAAGAACGCTTATAATAAAACACGTATAAGTGTTTGAAAATACTAATTTTTTATTGCTCTTAGTAGTTTTTTCTTCTTTTTATATTCCTAAGAAAACACTTATATGAGTTTTTTCACTTATAAGAAATAAGAACGCTTATAATAAAACACGTATAAGTGTTTGAAAATACTAATTTTTTATTGCTCTTAGTAGTTTTTTCTTCTTTTTATATTCCTAAGAAAACACTTATATGAGTTTTTTCACTTATAAGAAATAAGAACGCTTATAATAAAACACGTATAAGTGTTTGAAAATACTAATTTTTTATTGCTCTTAGTAATTTTTTCTTCTTTTTATATTCCTAAGAAAACACTTATATGAGTTTTTTCACTTATAAGAAATAAGAACGCTTATAATAAAACACGTATAAGTGTTTGAAAATACTAATTTTTTATTGCTCTTAGTAGTTTTTTCTTCTTTTTATATTCCTAAGAAAACACTTATATGAGTTTTTTCACTTATAAGAAATAAGAACGCTTATAATAAAACACGTATAAGTGTTTGAAAATACTAATTTTTTATTGCTCTTAGTAGTTTTTTCTTCTTTTTATATTCCTAAGAAAACACTTATATGAGTTTTTTCACTTATAAGAAATAAGAACGCTTATAATAAAACACGTATAAGTGTTTGAAAATACTAATTTTTTATTGCTCTTAGTAGTTTTTTCTTCTTTTTATATTCCTAAGAAAACACTTATATGAGTTTTTTCACTTATAAGAAATAAGAACGCTTATAATAAAACACGTATAAGTGTTTGAAAATACTAATTTTTTATTGCTCTTAGTAGTTTTTTCTTCTTTTTATATTCCTAAGAAAACACTTATATGAGTTTTTTCACTTATAAGAAATAAGAACGCTTATAATAAAACACGTATAAGTGTTTGAAAATACTAATTTTTTATTGCTCTTAGTAGTTTTTTCTTCTTTTTATATTCCTAAGAAAACACTTATATGAGTTTTTTCACTTATAAGAAATAAGAACGCTTATAATAAAACACGTATAAGTGTTTGAAAATACTAATTTTTTATTGCTCTTAGTAGTTTTTTCTTCTTTTTATATTCCTAAGAAAACACTTATATGAGTTTTTTCACTTATAAGAAATAAGAACGCTTATAATAAAACACGTATAAGTGTTTGAAAATACTAATTTTTTATTGCTCTTAGTAGTTTTTTCTTCTTTTTATATTCCTAAGAAAACACTTATATGAGTTTTTTCACTTATAAGAAATAAGAACGCTTATAATAAAACACGTATAAGTGTTTGAAAATACTAATTTTTTATTGCTCTTAGTAGTTTTTTCTTCTTTTTATATTCCTAAGAAAACACTTATATGAGTTTTTTCACTTATAAGAAATAAGAACGCTTATAATAAAACACGTATAAGTGTTTGAAAATACTAATTTTTTATTGCTCTTAGTAGTTTTTTCTTCTTTTTATATTCCTAAGAAAACACTTATATGAGTTTTTTCACTTATAAGAAATAAGAACGCTTATAATAAAACACGTATAAGTGTTTGAAAATACTAATTTTTTATTGCTCTTAGTAGTTTTTTCTTCTTTTTATATTCCTAAGAAAACACTTATATGAGTTTTTTCACTTATAAGAAATAAGAACGCTTATAATAAAACACGTATAAGTGTTTGAAAATACTAATTTTTTATTGCTCTTAGTAGTTTTTTCTTCTTTTTATATTCCTAAGAAAACACTTATATGAGTTTTTTCACTTATAAGAAATAAGAACGCTTATAATAAAACACGTATAAGTGTTTGAAAATACTAATTTTTTATTGCTCTTAGTAGTTTTTTCTTCTTTTTATATTCCTAAGAAAACACTTATATGAGTTTTTTCACTTATAAGAAATAAGAACGCTTATAATAAAACACGTATAAGTGTTTGAAAATACTAATTTTTTATTGCTCTTAGTAGTTTTTTCTTCTTTTTATATTCCTAAGAAAACACTTATATGAGTTTTTTCACTTATAAGAAATAAGAACGCTTATAATAAAACACGTATAAGTGTTTGAAAATACTAATTTTTTATTGCTCTTAGTAGTTTTTTCTTCTTTTTATATTCCTAAGAAAACACTTATATGAGTTTTTTCACTTATAAGAAATAAGAACGCTTATAATAAAACACGTATAAGTGTTTGAAAATACTAATTTTTTATTGCTCTTAGTAGTTTTTTCTTCTTTTTATATTCCTAAGAAAACACTTATATGAGTTTTTTCACTTATAAGAAATAAGAACGCTTATAATAAAACACGTATAAGTGTTTGAAAATACTAATTTTTTATTGCTCTTAGTAGTTTTTTCTTCTTTTTATATTCCTAAGAAAACACTTATATGAGTTTTTTCACTTATAAGAAATAAGAACGCTTATAATAAAACACGTATAAGTGTTTGAAAATACTAATTTTTTATTGCTCTTAGTAGTTTTTTCTTCTTTTTATATTCCTAAGAAAACACTTATATGAGTTTTTTCACTTATAAGAAATAAGAACGCTTATAATAAAACACGTATAAGTGTTTGAAAATACTAATTTTTTATTGCTCTTAGTAGTTTTTTCTTCTTTTTATATTCCTAAGAAAACACTTATATGAGTTTTTTCACTTATAAGAAATAAGAACGCTTATAATAAAACACGTATAAGTGTTTGAAAATACTAATTTTTTATTGCTCTTAGTAGTTTTTTCTTCTTTTTATATTCCTAAGAAAACACTTATATGAGTTTTTTCACTTATAAGAAATAAGAACGCTTATAATAAAACACGTATAAGTGTTTGAAAATACTAATTTTTTATTGCTCTTAGTAGTTTTTTCTTCTTTTTATATTCCTAAGAAAACACTTATATGAGTTTTTTCACTTATAAGAAATAAGAACGCTTATAATAAAACACGTATAAGTGTTTGAAAATACTAATTTTTTATTGCTCTTAGTAGTTTTTTCTTCTTTTTATATTCCTAAGAAAACACTTATATGAGTTTTTTCACTTATAAGAAATAAGAACGCTTATAATAAAACACGTATAAGTGTTTGAAAATACTAATTTTTTATTGCTCTTAGTAGTTTTTTCTTCTTTTTATATTCCTAAGAAAACACTTATATGAGTTTTTTCACTTATAAGAAATAAGAACGCTTATAATAAAACACGTATAAGTGTTTGAAAATACTAATTTTTTATTGCTCTTAGTAGTTTTTTTCATCTTTTTAGCGTATAATTCTAAAAAAAAACACTTAAATAAGTGTTTTCACTTATGAAAAATAAGAGTACTTATAAGAAAACATTTATAAGTGTTTGAAAACACTTGTTTTATTGCTCTTATTAGTATTTCTTTTTTTATAAATCTGAGGAAACGCTTATAGAACTGTTTGAAAACACTTATTTTTATTGCTCCTATTGCTCTTTTTTTTCAAGATTTTTTTTTTTGCTCTTTTTTTTCAAGTGTGTTTTACCATCTTCTATGTGTGAAACACGAATGTACGACTTGTCTGTTTGTATTTTTTGTCATTATGAATAATGGCTGTTCTGCCAAAGAATGTAGTTTTTGTCAAACTTGAATCTCATTGTAGTGTTATCAAGGCGAATTTATAAGAGGTTCTGCCTTTAAATGAATAATTAACCATCTCTCTACCACCCTACGACACCTTGCTAGTCTTGCATTAAAAAAGGGCAGATCACTGTCCCTCAAGAGGGGAGGGTTCAGACCCTACATTTTAGGGTCCTCAACTATAGTAATTCCAATGGTATACGCTTTTGTTTCGATCCACCGTTATTTTCCAGATACCTTAAGCTCTTTTTCAAATTCACCAAAATTGTTCGTTCAATAAACTTTTACTGTTAAGATAATGTTCCTGGATCAACTTTAAATGAAAAATTGGTCTCACTTTACAGTTTTTGTTCAAACTGTGTCTTTAAATTTCTGAATATTATGGGCTGTTTTTTGCTCTTTACGAGGTTGGTGTTATGGTTGCAACCTGATGACTTCTTTACTTTTTCATTTGTCTTTGTCATTTTTTTCTATTAATTGTACCGGTTTTCATTCTATCTGACTATTTTGTATTTTCTTCGACTGTGAATGTCGTTCTTTATAGGGTAGTGTTAGTTTTTGATGTGTTTCTCTTGATTCATATTGTTTACAGCTATTCTTAATTTAATTTCTGTTTCATGTTTTGTTCTGTTTTATGTTTTTATCTTATAGGTCGTCACTAATTCTGATCAAGTGACAGTTACTCTTGTTCCTAAAGTCCTACCCCCCCCCTCCTTTGAATTCTGTTGAATCTATCACTCCTGGTACTTAGATAACATTACGAATATAGAAAAATGGCTAATAAGAAATTAGTTTAGGGAACTGGACTTGGGTCTAATCACCCCACCATGTAAGTGACAAGACGATCCTTCTCTGATCGCTTATCGATAAGAAAGAAAATGGTTTGCCCTTTACAAGGTTTCAGTCGCAACCATGATGACTTCTTTACTTTTTTATATATCTCCATGTAATTTGTTTTTATTAACTCTACCGTTTCTCATTCACTATCTAATGCTTAATGTTTTTTAATATGATGTATAATAACGGAGAACTTACAATTTTTTTATTTTCTTCAACTGTGAATATTGTTCTTTGTAAGGTTGTACTAGCTTTGATCTATTATTATTAATTCGTTGTTGTAAACTTGCTCAACTTCTGTGTTTTTTGTTTTCATGTGATTGGTCTTCGTTAATTCTGATCAAGTGATAGCTACTTTTGGCTGTAACCCCTTGCCTCTCGTCGCAAGTCTTTTGAATTGACACTCCTGGGTAGTTAGATAAGTATCATGGCCAGGGTCGAATCCAGGATTTTTTTTTCGGGGGGGGGGGGGGGGGGGGTTACAAAAGGATTTTTTGGGTTGGGGGTGCAAATTGTTTTTAACGCATCAAAAATGTTTATATTCATTTTGTTGCGTTTTTACATGTAAGTGACAAGGCGATCTTTCCTAAATCGCCTATCGATATGAAAGAAAAGAAATATGATCCACCTCTAATAGACAAATACAAAACGGGCCTTTTTCATGCAACTGCTGTTCACCAACTGGATTTAACAGCCAAAATGTTCACTACACAACTGTTTTACAAATTGGAGTTTAATGGCGCTTATCTTTTAATGGGAGGTAGAGGAAATGACCACTTTTTGAACAAAACTACAATAAGCCAGTGGCAGTGCTGGTTTTGTCCTGGAAAGCATATCATTATAGACTTGCCTAACAGTGTAGTTGGATCTTCAACATATCCCTTCTAGTTTACTGTTATCACAGCTTACACTTTGTATCACTCTTACAGTTACGTGGAGACGACGAAATCGACTCATTTGCTCACTCATGGAATGTTGGATCCTCTCGCTGTCGGGTTAAAAACGTTGCCTCCATTGCAAAGGCAGGTGCTGATCCCAAAGGAGAAAAGATATGTAACACAATGTTTGAAGATGAAACCTCCTTCTTGCGTCCCTGCTATAACCTTGTAGATGCTACACCTTACAAAACAATGTGCTATAATGATTTAGCAGCGTTAACTAACAGTGCCAGGCAAGATCTTGGAGCTTGCACAGCTGCCACGGCGTATGCAATGGAGTGTCGACAGCATGGTGTGGACCTTTGGGTGCCACCTATGTGTGGTAAGTTAATTTAACTTAAGGTATTAATCCATTCCAGTGTTGAATTCGTAACAACGGAAAAAATTGAAAAAAAAACTTTTAAGCAGCTCTTATGAACAACAGTTTTTGATTTTTTAGTGCTCTTCTAAAAAATCAAAGAAAGACAATTCCCTGAACTAAAATTAGGATATTGGAAGCATGGTTATAACAGTTATCAAGTATGTCTATGAAGCGCGGGCGCTTCGAGTGTTTGAGGAAGATATGCTAACTTTTTCTAGAGGATTAAAGGAAATGGATACTTCATGGGAGGCAGTAGAGAATGAATGTTTGAACACAGAGGGATGGGGAGGAGTGTGCATGTGTTGCAATGAGTTTTTAGTGATAGGTTTACCTTTTAAAAATCAACATTTGATATAACACTTTGTGGCTGTCTTTTCCGTTGGACAGAGATCTTTTTTTTGGATGTCAGAAGTATCTATGCATTCCATAAATATATGGAATACATACATGTATTCCATACATATATATGCAAGGGCGCCGGCAGAAAATTTGTAGGGGGGGGGGCAGACGCCAAAATAGCAGTTGTGGTTGGGTGACAGTTTAGGCGGTTTAGGGCACCAAGCTACGACTTTACCCCGAAGAGGACGAATTTGCAATCAATTTAAGATCCTGACAAGCTAATTGATATAAAAGTATCAATAACTATATTTTAGACTTTCCAGTTGCAGAAGAAGTAATGCCACACGGTGGTAGTGCTGGATTCAACCTAGTTGATTCGCTTTACTTGTAGTGAAATTAGACTAAGTTTGGTGATCTGTAATAGCGTATCAGCTATAATGAGGGGGAGGTGGTGAGTCATTGTTTAGGTGGGGGTAGGGTAGATTCCTGCAAAAGTATATTTTGATATACAAACTACTTACTCTTCATGAGGCTTCAGATAAACGTTGAAAGAGGAAGGGGGAGTAGGAATTAATTAGAATGTTTCTCTATACAGCTAATATGTTACATTCCCATATCTACCAGAAGAGAGGTGGAAAAGGCAAGGCAGGTCATCATCAGCCCCACCATGATATTTCCTTGGGGTGGCAAATACTGCTAGGAACTTAGTTTTCAGGAATTTAATTGGTAATATTTTTCTCTTTCTATTTATACGAAGTGCTTGAATGTATTTAAAAAAAAATATATGTAATGTATTTATTGATAAGAAAATCCTATTGTAGAGGTTGTGATGGTTTCAGTTATGTAGAAGATCGAAAATCTCACAGAATTTCCATCCATACAAACAATAATACTCCTTTTCATCCAACCAAAATTGTTTAGTAGTAATATTAACCAAAATTACTATTCATCGCCAATTTTTTAAGTAGCCTATATTCAAATTTTATCCAAAATTGAAATTACAAATTTAAATGTAGGACGGTTCTAATCGACGTACAATTATTGATTTACACATTTCAAAAGCAATTGACCAGGGATTTAAGGGACCGGTACCTCAAATTATATCTTGGCTAGGTCTGGGTATGATTTGGAAAACAATCAGAAATTAAATAAAAAAAGAGCTTTTCAAGTGAAAGCAAGGAAAATATTCGAAACCTATTTGAAGAGATTATTCTTTGTATGAAGGGGGATGTCTCCTCCTTAGCTAATTACTCTTTACTGTGAAGTTTGACTTTTTTCCAAGTTTTTAAAGAAAATTTGCGATTGGAAAAAAAAAAATTCAAAGCACTAAAAACTTTTTTTAGCATAGTTGAAAAGCCCAATAAGTATGTCTTTGGAGATAAAATGACCGCCTACAGCCCTCGGGAAAAGGTTATAAAATTCGCCCATTGTTTTATTTGTTATTGGGAAGTATGCATACATTTTTCGGGTGGGGAGGGGAGGACGAATTTTCTTCTGGGAGAATTTTCAATGGAAAGGATAGTTTCCAGGGGGTGAAATTTTCAGAGGATATTTTACACTGGGTGAATTTGCCAGAATTCATGTACGAAATTTCTCTATATACCTTGCTTTCTCTTTACCGATTCAATTTAACGCGTTGAGATGTTAAGGGTAATTGTCCGGGGTAAAATTTTCACCAGGATTGAATTGTCCAGAGGATACTTCTAGGGGGAGGGGGATTTTCAGTGGAGGTGGAGCCAGGTATCCTGGCATTATTTAAAAAACAATCAGAAAAAAAACATTTTTTTTCAACGAAAAACCAAGGAGCAAAATTAATACTTAAAACGAACAGAAATTTTTTAACAACATCGACAGTTTTGAACTTAGTTATCAAACACCAAAATATTTATTGCCTTTAGACTAAGTGTTTATAAAAAGTAACGCATTTTCAAAGTAGTTTGCTCAAAGTAAAAGATTAAAACTAAGATTAAAAAATCGAATAAAAATTTTTAATTCAATATTTTTAATTCATTTTTGAATAACAAAGGCCAGTAAATTTGACACCTTTATACTTCATAACTGTAAAAAATTAAATCTTTTTCAAAGCGACAACTAGATAAATACAATCACTCCTCTAAAAAATATGAGAATAACACACGAAAAACGTAACCGTTCAGGGGGAAAATACAGAAATTCCCAGCATTCCGTTCAGGGGAAACATTTCTGATTATAGTGGCTTCATACATCAGCTCACGGGTACTCTTGCAATGCAAGCAAAAGTTGGCGGCATATTCTTACCGAAATTGCCCCTTATTAAGTTGTTTCCTTGTGTTTTCTATAATTATACGAACTTTGTTGTGTTCTAATTACTGCACTAATTACTAATGAACAAATACATATTTAGGATCATTATAAAAAGCTGATTCTTTGACTGAATGTTATCAATATTTAGCCTCTTATACTTTTGTGATTATGTATATATATATATATATATATATATATATATATATATATATATATATATATATATATATATATATATATATATATATATATATATATATATATATATATATATATATATATATATATTATACATATATATATAAATAATTATAAAGTTGTTTCCTTGTGTTTTCTATAATTATACGAACTTTGTTGTGTTCTAATTACTGCACTAATTACTAATGAACAAATACATATTTAGGATCATTATAAAAAGCTGATTCTTTGACTGAATGTTATCAATATTTAGCCTCTTATACTTTTGTGATTATGTATTTATATATATATATATATATATATATATAATATATATATATATATATATATATATATATAGATATATATATATATATATATATATATATATATATATGTATATAATATATATATATATATATATATATATATATATATATATAAATATATATATATATATATATATATATATATATATATATATATATAATATATATATATATATATATATATATGTATATATGTATATATGTATATAATATATATATATATATATATATATATATATATATATATATATATATATATATATATATATATATATATGTATATATGTATATATATATATATATATATATATATATATATATATATATATATATATATATATATATATATATATATATATATATATATATATATATATATATATATAAATATATATATATATATATATATATATATATATATATTATATATATATATATATATATATATATATATATATATATATATATATATATATATATATATATATATATATATATATATATATATATATATATATATATATATATATATATAAAGTTTTAGAGGTAATTACTTGGCGAGAAAAAAAAAAGGAGAGAGAGAGAAGAAGAAGAAAGGGACTGTCTTCCTTATCCAGTAATTGAGATAAATGTGCACTTGAACGAGGTTTTGACCTTACTCATCTATCCAATTACCTAGGACCAAACAGTAAAACCGAACCATCAACCAAATCGAAATGTCCAAATCCATGCAAAGTCGTCATCAATAAATGTAAGTCGTTGTAAATTTACAAGCAAAAGCACCTTAAATCTAGCGAAATATTTCCAAGTAGTACCTTTCATAGGGCTCATCAGAAGAAATACCACCTGCCTTAGCGGGTTTCGAGGCTTTACATTCTTTACCTGGCACAGTGGAGCCTCTACCATAAGATCTTTATGGTATCCCTCCTATGTTAGGTAAAACTTGTGAAATACATGCATACTAGTAAAACTTCAGAAAATGCAAACAAAATGAGATTGGTTCTTTTCTTAGTGAAATCCCATAGCTCAATGAAAGCGAAGACAATTCTGTTACAAATAAAGACTTATCCGGACGTGAGTTATAACACAAAATGTCTTATTGGTATCTGGAACCAATTATAGATTTAAAGTCTTTCAAGCTGGTTTGAAAACAATGTACGAATTCAAAATTCCAAAAAAGAAAAGTGAAAGAGAAATTATATTAAAATATCGTTTAGTATTTCTTTATAATTTTTGTATATTTACCTAAAAGTTCATGATACAGAAAACCAAATTTTTTAAATTGCCAACTAATTTTATTGGCAGAAAAAACCTCGTAAGATCAGTTTTTGGCTAAGCGTTTTACATCTATTTTTAAAATTTGTGTAATTACTGCAAATTCTTGCATACCTAAATAATTGGGAATAATAAGCTGAATAAGTAATATTTGAAAATA